>VYZR01125234.1:0-10240 GCA_013400675.1 Oxylabes madagascariensis
TCCCTGAAAGGAGATTGTAGCCAATCTGGAGGGCAGTCAGTTCTTCCACATTACAAGTAAGAGGACAAGACAAAATGGTCTCAGGTTGTACCAGAGGAGGTTTAGATTGGATATTAGGAAAAACTTCTTGATGGAGATGTTTGTCAAGCATTGGAACAGTCTACCCAGGGAAGGGCTCAAGTCACCATGCCTGAAAGTATTTAAAAGATGTGTAGAAGTGACACTTGAGGACATGATTTAATGGTGAATGTAGTGGGTTGATCCTGGCTAGATGAAATGCCTTGTGCCTCTGTGGGGAACTAAGCTCATCCCAAATTACCAGGTTTTTTTGGAGGTGAATGGCTTGAACAGAAGATAAGAAATAATAGAGTCAGGAAGAACTATTTTGGCCTTAAAAAGTTTACTTTGAACTGGAATTGAATTGCAGTGTCTTTGTAAGTGCAAGATGAGGTGTTTTTTTTTTTTTTTTTTTAATTCTGCTGTTCAGAAACAGAAAAATAAAAGTATGGAAATAGAACATAATTATTAAGGAAGACTTCCTTTAAAATTGAAACTGCTGCTTGGATAATCTTGTTTACAGTCCTGCTGAAGATTACTGAGCTGGTTTACTTTGGTTTTGATCATATTATAGATTGTTTCAACCTTTGGAAGTGTAAAGAAGTTGATTAAACAGTGATCTGAAGGGAAAGAATCTCAACTGCTGTTGAGGCTTCTCTTTGGCAAGATAGTATATGAAATTCTACTGAAAATGCCTTAACAATTAAATTTTTAATTCCAATAGTAGGTGACCTGTTTGTAAAGTAGGTTACAGCTGCTTGGGACTGCCTCTACATAGTAGAGAGGATGGCTGAGTCATTCTTCTACTGAATTACCCTCTGGCCAGCTAAAGATGTTTCTAAGCCAGAGTGCCATCCAGAGGGAATTTGCTATGCGTTCTAGCTTTTCTTTGGGCTGTACAAGAATAACAATCTTGCTCTTTCTGAGGTAGAAAGAAGAACATGTTGTACACCTAGAAACAGTAACTTAGGAAAATTGCTACAATCTCATTATGGAGATGTCTGACTTTAGCAGATTGTTCCCGTATTTCTATTAGGAGTTTTTACGAGACTGAACTGGAAACAAAACAAAGCACAGAAATTTAGACATTGTGACATTTACACAAGTGAATCAAGCTGTGAGGATACAGTTTTGGAAAACGACAGCTCTTGTTGTTGCAGCATGGCCAGCCTTTGTTATTGATCTGCAGAACAGCTTTCCTGACATGCTATTTCTTTTACTTGTATGGTGGAAATTCTAGTAAGCCCCTTTGAAAGGTTTTTCTTTTGTTGTGCTGAACTATCTGGTTATTCTTAGATGACAGGTAAAAGAACTCCCTCTATTTCTAGTGCTTCTGGAAAAAATGATGGTGTGTTGGGTGAGTTTTGGCCAGCAGCTAAACTTCCACCTAGCTGCTTTTTCAGTCTCTCCTCCTCAGCCAGTGGAGGAGAGAGAAAATAGGAAGGAAAGGGGTGAGAAAACTCCTGGGCCAAGATTCCTTTCCAAAACTGACTAGACCTGGGGAAAATAACTTTACTGCAAATTAAAATAGATATAAAATTATTGATTTGGTAGGAGGAAATGAAACAACAAACATTAACTAATACCCGTCTATTCCCCTTTTCCAGGCTCCCCCTCACTCCGTCACTCCAGAGTCCTTTACTCTCCCACCAGGTGGTGCAGGAATGTGGGGTGTGGGTGGTTGCATCAGGAGAACATGGTTCCATGGTTCTTCTCTGTTGCTCTTTCCACCTCCCATTTTTCCTCTGCTCTGGCTTTGTCTCTTCAAGGGCTGCAGTTCTTCAGGAGTATCTACTTCACCACGGAGCACCTTCTCCTTCTCTTTGGGTCTTGGTGTTCCCACTGCTGTGTTTCACTCCTCCACTGCCTATGTGGTGTTTCCTGCTTTTTTAAATATACATTTTCACAGAAAGGCCACCAGCTAGTCTTGTGGGCTCAGCTGTGCCCTGTGGTGGATCTGTTGAACCCTCTTGTCTTCCCAGTGGGCAATCTTTCACAAATTCCTAGCTATGCCTGAAAATTACTTTCAGAAATAAACCTTGTGAAGATATTTTGAAACATTTTTTTTGTATTGTGAAACAGTCATGACTGTACTGAGAAGACCATTCTCCCTCTTGAAGTCTCCTGGCACCCCAGGATGGTGGTAGAAATCATACATTTCTCACCATAGGAGATTAAAAATCAGTAATTTATTTTAATAAATGACAGTTACAGTCCGAAAATGTAGTTTTTAATCACAGTATAGATAATTTTCACTGAGTCTCAGTGATTTAAACAATTTATTTAAATCAGTGATGAATTACAAATTCTGCAAGTATAACTCTGAATTTAGAGATAAATTCTGAGAGTCAGTAAGCTGCAATCATGTGACTAATTTATATATGCTTTTCATACTATTAGATCATTCTAACTGCTTGAAAAATGTTAAAAACAACCATTAATATGAATCTACTGCTAGCAAAACTTTGCAATGAAGTCTGGCAACTAATTAAATTTTTGTTAGGCAAGAAGAATATAATTTATACCACCTAAATAGTTTTTCAAACCACATTGTTTTGATTTCTCCCTGTAGATGCATGGCACTTATCCTGTTTTTTTCTGAGAATAACATCTTCCATGAGACCAAGTATTTGCTGTTTTGAAGTCCTAGCCCCCTTGATAATATTTGCTAGTATTATTAAAGCATAAATGCAAAATTGCTGCTGTTCAGAGTACACTAGCAGGGAAAGACCAGACTGTTGATCAGCCTGATGGAGACACATGCTGACAGCAGAATATTTATTTACCATTTCTTATTCCTGGTCTGCCCCAAAAAGTGTCATTTGTTTTTAGCAGTGATCCAATCTGACATTTGCATTGCATTGCATTATATTAAGCAGTGTTATGGTCTGGAGAAATAATAAACTACGTAGGTAGAGCACACAGTTTAAAAAAGCGGCTCTAAATGAAAGACATGGCTAAGAAAAGGCCCTTGAGGTTTAGCACAGCTGTTGGAGGAAGGTTGAATGGAATTTAGTCTATAAAGACTGGAAGACACCATTTCAGAAAGATAAGTGGTCTCATCAACTCAACTAGAGCCCAGAGCTACTTTCTGAGGTGCTCAAGTTGATTAAATCTGCCTGAGAGTTTTTTACATCCATGCAAAATGCTTATTTCCTGAAATCCCTGCTAGTGCAGTTATAAAAATTATCTCAAATGAACCAGCACCATTTTTTTTTTGTAGTTTGCTATACCTTCTTTCAGTCATAAATCAGACCAAACACAAAAATACTACCCACTGAACTCCCAGCTCACCTCTAACCAGACTTCCATATTCTGCTTTGCATTAGTCTCAACAATCTAGTAGAAGGTGAAAACCTCCTCTTCCTTCAATGTCTTGTTCCTTTCTTTCTATGGAAGCTTGCCATCTTCCAGCTGGCTTTATACTGAGTAGATCTTGTTTTTATTATTTGCCCCTGTGTTTTCCCTTGGAAAGATATTTAAGAAGCTTTAGCATGAGCTGTAGGGACCCCAAAGTGTACCAGGTAATGTTACTCAATGGTAGGAATGTGCTTAGATGCTCAGAAATGTGTAAGTTTAATGAGTTTTTTGTAGGAAAAAAGATCCAACTCTGCTCAATGGACAAAAGTTAATATCCAGCAACAATTTAAGCATGGGCTAAATCTGCTCATTCAGAGCTTTGCATTTAGGGTTATGTCAGATAAGCAAGAACTACACGTACACATATCGAAACTCATGTGACAAATGGAGGAGCATGTAATAGACTTTCTACCTCTTGTACCTCTTCAGTTGATGACCATGTTGCAAGACGGATGAGCTGAAGGCAGTGCGTTTTGCCTTTCTAGCTGCTACTGTCACCATCTCTGATCATCATGACCAGTAGATCTTTGTCAACCTCATTCTCAAGATGGCCTGACCAAAATAAGTCAGTGGTATTTCTACAGCTGAACTTCACAACAGAAGATTTGAATGTGAAATAGAGATTCCTTCCTCTCTTGTTTCTCCTTTTCCTTCCCCAGACACATTTATTTTCTGTCTCCGTCTCCATTTGCATTCAGCTGACTGGCAGACTGAGTTTCTTTAACAAAAATGCTTTACTTTGATTGGAAAAGTGGCAAAAAGAACTGTTTTTCACTGGCACAAGTTTGTCAGTTCTTGGCAAGGCTTAGAGGATCAGGGACCAGATATTACAAAGGATTAAAATTCCTAAAGCAGGATTCATGCAGACATTTAGTGATGAAATCCAAAATTGTGACCTCAAATTGTATCTCCTTAATCTTGAAGCTGTCTGAATTCACTAAGACTTAATTTCTGTCAGTAAACTTAGACTGATGATATATGTGTGCAGCTCCAAAAATTTTGTTTCCAGATATATTTTCAAAAAACAGAATGTCAGAGGACCACAGTATTTCAGCACAGCAGAAAGGTACTTTTTCTGGTTTTTACCTCTGGTTCTGTTGCTCTGACCTGCATATGAAATGCCATCAGATAACACTGCCTACTTCTATTTAGGAAAGGAGTGTCAGGGGAGACTTGATGAAGCTGGAGAGTCCTAAAACTATATTTCTTTTTCAGGAGGCTTAATTTATGTTGATGTGAGAGTCCTAGAGATTTAAGGTAACAAGAATAGAGTAAGGACTCTGAAAAATAGTGATGAAAGGGTTCTCTTCGGCCATTTTAAGTGCTATGGGCCACGTCAGCATACCGGGCTTTAAACCTAATCTGTTCTTAACTTTTTTTACTTTTCAATTATCTCTGCCACTCCCATAGTGCCCACAACTCAGTTGTGGACTTGGGACTGCAAAGCAAATCTTGAAACTTCTGCAATAACTTTCATTTTGGAATACAGTTACCTGAAATTTGTTGGCATGGTGAAGATCAGTCAGACTGTTTAGAAGAGAGTGTTTCTAACTGAGATTAAAAAAACTGTATTTGGCTCCTCTCAGCTGTGAATTCCCTTTGCCTATCACAAGATTAGAAGGGCTAAACTGCTCTCTGTCTCTGATTATGCAGAAACATCTTTGCTGCAACTGAGCTGCAAAGAGCAATTGGTTCCACAGAGATTCATTTTTAAGTGTCTATGAACCAGCATACGGATAGCGACAACTGATAGAAAAAAAACAAGAGATGCGATTCAAATGCATATTTCTGTGTGCTTGCTTATTTTCAACTATTAAAAATAATATTTAGCAGATTGTAACTGCTGGAATGACAATGGTATTGGTGTTTAATATGCCCAGTGGTCTTACACCTGTAAATTTCCTTTCACGTCAATTAGGTACCATGGAAGAAGTGAAGAAGGTTTAACAATGTGATACAAGTAAAAAAATAAATAATACCTTCTTTGACATTGTTAGCTCAGACTAAAACCTGACTGAAAAAGGAAATGTTTATTTGGAAAATGACAGAAAGTAATAATGAATTCTTGTTAAAGAAGAAACTGCAATTAAAACATGGACTTTGATTTCAAATTTTCTGGCAAATTATTTTGAGCCAGTTCATAGTTAATGGTAAAGTGTTAAGGAAAACTTGTAAAACATCCTATTAATTTGAAAATTTGGAAAAGCAATAGAGAAAAGTTTTAAATCTTGTATTAAAGTTCAGATTAAATGATTGTTGTGTATTCTGGGGAGTGGAGGGGTCTGTGGTTTTTTTGGTGGGGTTTGTTTTGTTTTCTTTATAATAGACCAGTGTTTCCTGCAAAGAAATTCAAGCTTTGTGAAAATTTTGTCATATGTGAAAGCATTTTTTCTCCAATAGAATCAGTATTTCAGCCTTCAGTAAAATGATTAACACTTTGACCGTTGATGGTGTTAAATTCAGTATAGAGTAAATATAACCTCTTCACTGATTCTGATGATGAGGGACCAGACTGTTCAAAAGTGATTGGAGATTTGGCCAGCTGACTCCATCCTGTAGTGAATAATGGGATTTGTCATTTCTTCCTGTGACTATCAGCACTTCTATTTGGAATGTCTTCATCAGATAAGTATGGAACTTTTACACTATATCTCCGAGTTCTTCTTAGTAAGTCCTTTTATATTGGTACCTATTTAGATCTTCTCTGTAGTTTGCATATGTGTAACAAAGTGACAAGGCATGTGAAGGAAGGAAAGAATAAGAAGTCCTGCAAAATTGTGTATGCTTCATTGCTGATTGTAGAATAAAGAAATAAAACAGTAAGAAGAAATTGTGATTTTTACTATCTACTATTTGGTATAAAAATATGTGTTCTAAATTTACTTTAAAACAGGAGCAGAGCCTTTTCATTTTAGAAAGGCAAATGTTTTGTCTTCAAAACAGGCTAAGTTTCTAAATTCAGTACCTTAATTTCTTTGTTCCATGACATTTGCAAAGAGCAAGTGGTAGACTTGGTAATAAGCTCTAATAATTCATCATGGTTGAAATTACATTATTTAACACCTCAGCAATAAGAAATCTAGTAAAAAAAAAAGAATAAAAACCCTTCCAGTGCTGCTCAGAATGAGCAAAATGCATTTGGTATGTGGCAAGTATTATGCTATGGTACTTACACTTTGAAATTGAATCAGCTCTTATTCTCCTGCAGAATCTTACTTGAAATTCAGATGCTTAGAAAGATGGTGAGGAGAAATAGAGTAACACAGATTTGTGCCTGTCATTCTATACTTTTTCCACATGTGGTGGTTACTGGGCAGTTGAATTAGCAGTAGAATAAAAGCATAATTTTCAGAAAGAGTTCTAGGTAGGATGACTTTAAAGCTCTAGCCATGTTACTGAAAGGATGGTGAAGCTGAAAAGTCTCCTTAGATGCTATTAACAGTATTTTTTAAACTAAATTTTAATCTTTGATTTCATTTCAGTTTACTATTGACCATGAAAATACTGATGGATTGCTTGAAGAAAGAGCTATGTCTTGGGGTGGAGGGGTAAAAGATATATTGTTTAGGTTCTTCATAAGAAGAGCAGTGGCTGGGTTCTGTACTCCCAGTGTGTAGCCTCCCAGATGTGAAGTCAATCTTGGTTTTCTTTGTTCCTTCCCAGTATTTATGTGCAGCCATTAGCTGAGATGGGCAGATTGTGCATGCTGGGTGGCATATCTTATTCTGCATCATGTGTGAACCCAGACTTACTAGCAAAATGGCCTAGAGCACATAAAAAGCCAACTTATGGGTGAATGACAGCTGGCTAAAGCTGAACCCAGATAAGTTTGGATTTGTTTTGAATTTGTGCCCTAGTTTTGTTTTCTACTTGGATTCTTCATCAATACTAAGCTTTCTCTGGTAGATACTAGAATAATGCTCATTTCTTCCTGTTCTTACAAGGAAAGCCATTCTCAGCTGTTTATACATGAAACTGCTGCTGGTTGGGCTGCAACAATAAGCCGTGTGCTTACAAAATTCTAGTGGAGAGCATTGGAATGAATATTCTCAGAGACAAAAGACTTAGACTATTTTTTCACAATACTTGCTCTGTCCTCTTTCTCATCTATTCATCAACGTTATAGGCTGGGCACGGTTGGCTGGACAGTGCCCAGGCAGAAAGGGAGGTGGGGGTTCTGGTCGATAGGTGACTGAACATGAGCCAGCAGTGTGCCCTGGTAACCAAGAAGGCAATGGCATCCTGGCCTGGATCAGGAATGGTGGGGCCTGCAGGAGCAGGGAGGTCATTCTTCCCCGTACTTGACACTGGGGAGGCCACACCTTAAGTGCTTGTCCAGCTCTGGCCCCTCAGTTTAGGAAGGATGCTGAGACGTTTGAGTGCATCCAGAGGAGGCAACGAGGCTGGTGAGGGGCTTGGAACACAAGCCCTGTGAGGAACGGCTGAGGGAGCTGGGGTTGTTTAGCCTGGGGAAAAGTAGACTCGGAGGTGACTTTGTCACTCCATACAACTTCCTGAAAGGTGGTTGTAGCCAGGTGGGGTTGGTCTCTTTCTTCAGGCAGCAACTGACAGAACGAGAGGACACAGTCTTAAGCTGTGCCAAGGGAAATATGGGTTGGATATTAGGAAAAAGTTTTTTACAGAAAGGGTAATAAAGTATTGGAATGGTCTACCTGGAGAGGTGGTGGATTCACCATCTCTGGATGTGTTTAAGAAAAGACAGGATGTGGCACTTGGTGCCATGGTTTAGTTGAGGTTAAGGTTGTGGTGGACTTGATGATATTGGAGGTCTCTTCCAACCTAGTGATTCTGTGATTCTGTGATCTATTCCCATTTGTTGACAAAACATTTTCTTAGGCATAAAGGTCAGTATCAAATCTAGGCTGCTTACAGGGGATGGAGTCTTCTCAGAAGTGATGGAATAGAAAGGAAATGGCTATAACTTTATGATGCAAACTGTCCTCTACTTTGCCTTGGCAGCTCCAGTTCATTAAAACAATGTTTTCATCGTGATCTATTTGAGTCAGTAAGCCTTGGTACCAGTAAAACACAATATTCATCTATTCCCCTCAGCAGTACTGCAATACTTATTTATGACCAATCAGACTGCTCTGCAGAAGGTATATTCACGTCAATTACATGCTGCCCATTGCATGAAACGCCTAATTAAAGTTTCCTGTATTAATATTAGCCTGACTGAAGTCAACTTGCTAGCAGACACATAGTCAGAGGCATGCCAAGACCTATGTAAGCCCCAGGAGGTGTCCGAAACATTTTTTTCTCTCAGTTTGCATTCACCCACTCTGTAAATCACAAATTCAAAGAGAAAAGGTAGGTCTAAAATCACTCATATGTAGAAAATAAAATTTTAAAGTACTTTTAGGTAGCACAGTGTAATCTCTTGTTTCCTTGGATTTTGTTGCTAGTTCTCCAGCATTTCCCTGTAATTTAAGAATTTCATGTTTTATTGTTAATATTGTGACTTGGCGGGGAGAAAAGAAATTGACAATTTTCATTCAGTTGCATTACAATTATGATCAACATAAGCATAAACGTGTTTGGTCTCATACGTATGAAAAGGTCAGGAGTGACCCTGTGCAACTGAAACTGATTCTCTGTTGTTGTGAACTCTAGAAGTGGACAGCATTTGTGAAGGTGAGCTAGTCCAAAAACATCATTAAGGTGGCAATAAGTGAAACATTGAGAAAATTTTTTATTTTTCTGTATTTTGTAAGGGATAAAGAGCTATTTTTTAAAATAAGTTCAGTATTAAAATAGCAATAAGTATATTTAAATTTAAAACAATAAGTTCTTATTGTTGTAGACTTAAATATTACACCTTTAAATATAGCTTATATATCTAGAGATGTAGTTCATCCTGATAAGGCCAGAAGAACATAAATGAAAATAATTTGCCTTTGTTAAGTGAGCATGTCCCATTGATTATGCACCAACAATTATGTAATACAAGAAGGAACAATTAAACTCAGTAGATTTAAACTATTTTATTATATTGAACTATATTATGTGGTTTGTNTTTCCAGTTGGAGGGGGAAGGGGTGGTGAGTGAAGGTTATAGTGTGAGTAATAGATTGGAGAATACCATTACAAAACCATGACATTCAGTCATTGAAAAACTACGGAAATCAGAAGTTGNAATTTTCCAACTCACAAGTCATTTAAATGGAGATAGATCTAATAATAGTCAGCAAAAGTGGCTTTCCTAAAGCTCATACTCCATTTCAGTTTCAATGCCTGGAGCTTATGAGGGATGGCATTTCAACAACCTTTTTCATGGTCTTTTCAGGAATGAAGTGGCATCTCATTAAGATAACTAGAACATGCTGCAATGAGTAAATTATGGTCATTTCTGGGAGACTGCAGGTATGGAGAAGATGTTCTCACATTTTCCATGCTTTTTACTAAGAAGTTGAAAAGAGTGAAAACTGGCTTTTCTTTACATTTCATTACCAGCCTGACAAAAAAGCATACCTGTCTTCATCATGTGCAAACATTACGGGCAACTTTTTAATGTTTTCATCAATATCTTATAAATTCGGGAAAAAGCTAAGAATAAGCATGAAGACAGTTGTAGGAACTAGAAAAATCGGAAACTGGGAGGCAGAGGCATTCATTGCACTTTATCGTGAGGTCTTGAATTACAGTTCTCGTAGATTATTTGCATGACATTTCTTGGATCACAAAATAAGGAAAAGAACTGGAGAGATGTTTTCATGGTCCTGTTTTCAGCCCGGACAGGGTTAATTTTTTGCAATAGACGTGAAGGGGTGTGGCCAGGATCCTGATTTTTTTGGATACATGC
>VYZR01125239.1:28584-42349 GCA_013400675.1 Oxylabes madagascariensis
AGTTGGAAAAGATTAACATTTAGCACACAGAGTTTTGTGTGACAGCTTTAGTCTCGTTTATAGGCTTGAGTGGATCGCCTATCTGGCAACACAGCTAAGACTGTTTGGGGCCCTTATTAGAAACCATGAGAAACCGCTTGAAATGCTGCAGTTATTGTGCTTGTTATTCATACTGTAATTCTTTGACAGTAAATCTCACATGCTCATCATAAGCACACATAAAAAAACCCCATCCTCTCCCCATCTTTTGATAGTAAAAGCATGAGGTAAATCTCATATATATGCATGCAGCTGCAACAACTTCTAGGTAACATATTCTAATATAACTTTAAAGTTACCAATGTTAAAGTTTGCTCTCAAGGAATGTGTGGGGAAATAATGGAATGAAAAGCAGAAACTTACATTGTTCCTGTATATATTTCCATTATTTAAAAATAATTAAAGTATTTAATTAATGGGTCAAGAGTAGAAGACAAATTATGAAATAGGCATTTTATGTTTGTAGGTTCAACCATAGAGGGCAAGAAGAGGGAAAATAGAGTATTTGTAAATATTAGTACATCAGGAAGTTCTTTTATTGAGAAACACCTCTCGTCATTTGGTTTTGCCACAATAAAACGTAAAAACATTATGATGATGGTATTACATTGTCCTCACCTTTTCCACATCCTCTGGAAGCATGCAGACATCCTGCAGTGAACGATTCAAGGGTATAGCACTTATATTCAAAGGAGAAGTAGAACCTGTGGGTATAACAAGAACTTTTATTAGTTACTTCTTTCTCTGCAGCTCCCATGATGCATGCAGGGACTTCCAGAAAGCAAAGCAAACTTTTTTCCCCAAAACTGAACACCATTGGGGCTGGAGGCTGTGGTAGAAGCTAAGTGGGAGAAAAAAGTGAGAAACACACTGGCATTTCAACTTTTCTGGCAACCTGAAGCACAAACATCAACTACCAGAGAAACACAGTTTAAAAACTGTGTTGTGACAGCAGCACTGCACTCCCACACCAGTTCTCTCCAAGCTACAGCCCAAGCTGCTGGGACAACCACAAACAGAACCTGAGGCTGGATTTGCAGCGATGCTCTGCAGTTGGCAACAGCCAGCCGACACCACACTCTGCTCATTCACAGTTGTCGGAAGAAACACAAATCTCACTGCTGTCTGGGCATGCAGAGAGATGCACCAGCCTTAAAAGATTCCCCATATCACAGCTGGCATTGTGTTTGGAAACATTAGGTTTGGAAAACATTTTGCCATTGTGTTTCCATACTCCGAGGAAATCTCCCTTCTGCTTCCAAATGCAACCCATACTGAATGGTAGTACATTTAACTATGGCATTAGCCACAGTATTCCTTGCTTCCCAGAATTGCAGTTTTGTTCTCCTGGCAGTCACTGATGAGTATGATGAGTACGTGAAATAAATTTTATCTCTGTTTCCCCAATAAGGACTTTTCACTGTACAGTAGAGCATATATCAGGCTTTTATGGGTGTTTATTACCTCTTCTTGGACCTTGAACTCACGCAGTTTCTGTTTCACTCTCAAAAACGGCCAGCAGACAGACACCGTTTAAAGCCTTTGCAAATAGCACAGCTTAATCAATGGCTTTTTATTTTTTTTTAATGCCTCTCCTAAATTTATTTAAAAGTCACAGGCTAAAGAGCTCCCACAAAATATGATCATAAATTACGTGAAACTTTTCTCCAACTAAGGGGCACTGACTCTCAGGCCTAGTTCGGATTATTTATATTGCCATGCTTAGAGAAACCATGTCACGCTGCCCTGAGCATCCATGACATCAGGCGGTAAAGTCAATAACGTGCTTGAGCATAGCAACACAGATGGAGAGTTTTTTGAATGGAATTATTAATACCTCCATTGTGTATACCATGAAGGAAGAACAGAAAGGCTGACAATATGACTTTTAAAAACACATTTAATGGCGTAATTAGGTTATTTTCATACCTACCTGATGATTCATCTAACTAGGTAAGCTCTATAGCTTGATAATAGACTACATTCTCACCAGTTAAGATAACAAATACTACTCTCCAAACTAAAAATAGTAAGCAGAAATAAGGAAATGGGAAAATTATTCCCTTCTTTTTAAAACATAAGATGCAATTCATCTTAAATATAATTTTGAAATCTAATGGGAGCTCTCTCCTTTGCTTACCTCTTGCATCTTTAAGTAAAGAGAATGTAAAGAAAGCACAGGGAAGAAGCCCGGCACATACAGCAGTGGGATGTAGCTCTGGGTCTGATGCAGAAAAGCTATCTGGTTTCCTTTCTGCTCCTGAACACTGTTGTCTGGAGGCTGCTAGGGCTGGGAAAAAAGCTCTAAGAGCCAGAGAAGGAAGTGACCTTGGTGTATATAGAGGTTAAAAGCAAGAACAAGCCTGTGAACTCAGTGACACACTGGCCACAACAAAGCCCCCAGAAAACACTAAACTCAGTCACAAACTCTTCATTAACAGTGACAGAGCCTTTTCAAAAGGTTGAATAAGGGCCATTCTCTGGTGGCCTCAAACATATCAACAAGGCGTAGTAGGAATTCCAGGGGACCAGCAGAAAATCACACTAAACAAAAATTAAATTCCACTGAAAAAAATATATTTATTCTGATTTAAGTGATATTACATAGTTTTCTTGTATCTTGTGCATCCCTCATCAATTCTACTGTGAGAAACCACCATCTCTGAGACAGCAATAGAAAGAATATCAAGGCAGGAAATCCTATTGTGTAATTCCTGCCCTCAAATTAGGCATTATATTTCTTCTTTTTCATTTTGCTATTCACTTTTCACATCCTCATAGTACTGGACAGCGCATAAGAGAATGAGACCTCATTACCCAAGCTACCCAGTAGTGTGTTAACGGTTAAAAGCAACAAAGAGTGAAGAAACGCAGAAGTTACCACTTTGTACAGAAAAGGCCTAAGGCAGACAGCACATACCAGATTGCAAAGTGTCTAACAGGATCTTGCCTCCTGTGAGGAGTATTTTTTAGTAAAATCAAGGATGCTCTCCTTCAGTCACCTGGCTGCTGCATTCCTTTGTTTTCTGGAGAGCCAGCAGCACTACCACCCCACCACAAGCTTGTGACACATCCGACTCATGCCAGAAGGTCGAGTCACGCGCGATGTATTTGTTCTTCTGCACGTGCCTCGCAGTGCCCACTGACCCCGAGAGCCTGGGCTGTGTTTTCCAGATCCAGCTCCCTGAACACGTGTGACTGGCCTCAGCCAGCCCCAACTGCTGGGTGCGGTTTCCTTCTCCCTGACAGGCACTTCTCGAAGGCACGGAGCCAACGCAACACCCAGCAGAAGGAAGCAGCCATAATCGTCACATACTAACTGATGACAACAGCCTGTCCCGGAGGACAGGGTGCTATTAAGAGCACACAGTCCTGCAGTGGCACGTGCCTGTTTGAGACCTTGCTGCCAGCTTAGACCTCGCAGGAGTTCTGGGTGAATAGCTAGAAAGGATCAGAAACTGGAAGTGGAGGTTGGTGGAGTGTCACCGCTAGGACAGCTCTTGACCAAAGGGAAAAGAAAAAACCCAAATCGAAACAAACCAACAAAACCTTGAGTTTGTACTATTCTTTTATAATTCAAAGGCAGGATGAACACTCCTTGCTCTTTGCCTTTATTCCAGTAGAAAACATTTTTCTGAAGAAATCCATCATCATAGAGGGGTTTGGATTGGAACGAGCCTTAAATATTACCTTGTTCCAAACCCCTTGCCATGGGCAGGGACATCTTCCACTACACCAGGTTGCTCAAAGGTCACTCACTAGACCAGGTTGGTCAGTACCCCATCCAACCTGGCCATGAACAGGGACGGGGCATCCACAACTTCCCTGAGCAAACTGTGCCAGTGCCTCAGCACCCTCAAAGTAAAAGATTTCTTCCTAATATCTGATCGCCCTTCCTATTTTTTTATAAGACCCCCTCTAAGTACTGGAGGGCTGCTACAAGATCTCCCTGGAGCCTCCTCCAAGATGAACAACCCCAGCTCTGTCTGTCTTCATAGGAGAGGTGCTCCATTCATCTGAATATCTGTGGCCCTAAATTAAGTCCTTAGATGCCAGTAACATCCTTTATAAACAAAATCAAAATGTTTCATCTCGCTGTACCAAAGGCTGCTCCTGTCAATATTAGGTGTTAAACAAGAGGGGACTGTTCTGCTGCCTCAGCCAAAGGGCAGGGACCCCATCCTGCAGCCCAGGAAGGCTGGCACATCTCATGGAGGCACACACAGCCCCAAAGCCAGGCCAGCTGCTCCCCCAGCCATCGCTGGGACACGTGCTGAACTCTCCCACTGAACAGCTCCTCACCTACAGGCTTACACTGCCCAGAGCCCCCTGACACTGCAGGGGCAGCAGGCACCCTGTTCAAAAGGCACCCTTCACCAGCAGCCCTCAGTCAGTCCTCTTCACAGACAACACATGGGATTATGCATATGCCTGGAAACCAGTGAAAGGCATAAGGAACCTGTTCTACCTAACAGGGGGTTCGTGTCTCCAAGACCTCAGGTGTGCTTGGAAAGGGGAAAAACAGTCCCGCTCTAGAACAAGCCAATTTAGTCATAATAAACTGGATGATAATGCCCCGCCTCCAAAATCCCAGAATCCCAGGACTCCCTCTCCTCCAGCTCCAAAGAATCACTGCCCAATGCCCAGACTCATGCTGTCTGCTATTGGGAAAAAGGTAACAGTGAAGACAAGATAAAGCTGGTAGAAAGCTCATTCTGTGGACATTCTACATTTCTCACAGCTAAGCAACTTCTACATTTTATCAACAGATGTGTATTACAGAAGCATTTCTGCATCCTGAGAGATGCCTACTGCAAAAGCGTAAGCATTTCCCATTTTACCAAGTCCACCCCTCTGGTCCTCCTCGGTTTTTAAGCTCTTTCTCCCCTTTCTCCCATTCTGAATGACCGCATCTGTCTTATTTGCGATCACCGTAAATAAGGCCCACTTCAATTACAGTTCTTTCCAGAGATCTTACAACAAAAAAGCGGCTGTGAAGTTACCTGTTGGATTGACTGGCTCTGACTGGGAAAGGCCACTGCTGCTGTTGCTGAGAGGCGCAGGCTCCATGTCATAAGGGTATTTCACTAGATCTGCTTTACCAACAGGTGAATCTGAAGGCAACCCTGGGAAAGCCAAGTCTCTTTCAGGGGAGGTATAAGGTTCTTTTCCAGAATGCACAACAGCGGATGTGACGGTGCCTCCTGTTAATGTCACCTGGGTGAAGCAGTCACGCTTCAGAGGGGACATGCTTGAAGGAGTGAAACCGTTCAAGGAGGAAGCAGCAGCATCTCCATCAGTATAACGGGGACAAGGGCAAGTATCCAGTGAAGGTTTGGGGGAATCATAGTCTGTGTTGTTCCAGCATGCCCGGGGCCTTGTGAACCGAATGTCTGTTTGTGTACAGGCAGTGTTGTGATGTGCAGAATCACTGTCACTGTCATCATGGCTGTCCCCAGTGCTGCTTTCTTCCCACTGTTCCACATCACTGTCCGGATGCTCAGCTCCCTGCATTGTGCTCTGCTCCAACACCAAAGAGGGCTTCAAACCAGATGCATTTAAAACAGACACGAGAATGTCTTTGATAGCTTCAGCACTGCCTGGGTACGATCCAAAACTTCCAGCATGTCCAATCACTGCTGGCCTTGAAGATTCATCTGCTCAGAAAATAGAAGAAAACAAGATGTTAGGAAACAATACTAAGAAAAGGTTAATACACAACATGAATAAAATGCATAGTATTTTTTAAGCAGATGAGAAGACAGGAAACAGCTGAATTCACTCACCACTTGCTACTGCCTTTTCCTGCAAGAAAGTTCTTGCTTTCTGCATTCAGGAAGCAATTCCGTCATTGATAAAGGCTAGGTAATAAACCAACAATAAAGTATTCTGCTGCTATCCAAACAATTAGCTAAGACTTTAATGGTGACTGATTGTCAGTGTGCTCAAAAACATCACTGCTCCTTGAAACAGAATAACAAAACTATTACTGATACAGGTGCTGATCCTATTGCCAATAGAAGAAAAGATTACATTATAGTAAGTCATATGGATGATCAATAGAGCAGAAAGAGTAACAAAAAATACACTCAGTGATACAAGGTCAACGTGCTTGTGTGTTTCAGTTCAGTCAGAGGGGAAATGCCTAAGTAAACTTCAGTCCATTGTTCACGGGGTGGCAACACTTAGCCAAAACCATAACAAACTTAGCTCTGTCTCAGCAAGATCATTATAATGCCTCTGAAAGAATGAAAAGCACTGCCAAGGTCCTGTGTGATCTACTGCAAAAGTGTAGTTTGACAGAAAATGGAAAAACTGCTTTTAGTGGCAGACATAGCAACATTAGCAGGACACAAAAGCGTGCACTACAACCAGTAGCTTTTGAAGAATAAACTGAAGTCCTGTACCTTGAATAAAATAAACAAAAGAACCCAAAAACAAACAAACAGAAAAGCCTCAGAGGAACTGCGATAATCCAAGTAATTGAGAGATTAGACACAAAGTCTATGTTCAAGAAGAAACCATTGACCACATCAATCCAATGAAGTTAACAACTATCTGCTTAGGGGAAGATAAGCCAGTTGTAAAATTCTAAGAATAGATACAATCAAGAAGAATCATTTCCAGGACAAAGAACTCCTAGTTAGGACCACAATGATTGTTAAACGCTGCTGGTGAAAAAAGCAGCAAGTCTTGCAGACTCCAGACTTTGCCCAGAGGTTGCTCTCCTTCCACGTATCTCATTGGAAAACAGTAAATTTCCCCAAGAGTCTCTCACCTGGAAGCCTGCATGCACGCAAACATGATAAGAAAGTTTACTAATGAAGGGATCAAAACCAAAACAAAAAACTCCCATGTATTTTGGAACAGCAAGTCCATATACAGACCAGTGCTCATCAAGAAAAAGCTGAAACAAAGAGAGAACATCACATATAACTGAAACTGCAAGAGCTGCTAGCAAAGCTATTCCAGTAAAGCCAGGTCAAAACCAGCCAAAGTATGTCACTAATAGGGACCTGCCACTTACCAGAACAAAGATCTTGCAGAAATAGCAGCAAAACTGCACATTTTACTGGCTGCACTTGCAAACAAACATCTTGCCAATGTAGCTATTCATGGCAATATAAGGACAGGAATGAGAAAATTAAAACTAGCTGACTTTCAAACAAATATAGTTCAAACTTTTCAGGGAAAGAAAGGTATTTTGGTAACTACTGACATTTCAATTGCACAGGAATACCTCAATTTGGGCTGCAAACATCATCTCCTCTGTGCAAAACATTAAGTGTTATAATCAAAAAATCATAAAATTTTACAGGCTGAAAGAGGCCTGAAAAATCATCTACCTTCAACCCCTCTGCTGTAGGTGGGGACACCTTCCAGTAGACCAGGTTGCTCAGAGTCCCATCCACACTAGAACACTTGGAAGGATGGGGCATCCACAACTTTTCTGGACAACCTGATCCACTCTCACACGCAAATGTCAGCATAAACTGAAACAGTCAAACTACCATTAAAAGGCAAAAAAACCCCATACTTGCAAATTGTATAATGTATTTTGATGTTGTACCACCCTCAAAGCCAATAAGCAAGGAACCCTCTTCAAACAAACTAGACTCGTTTAGTACACACAAACACCAATAGCTTTTGCGAGCACTACAAGCACCAGCAAAACTCCCCAGAGGGAGGCAATTTGGAACAAACTGGCATTACCTGAGAGAACAGAGATTTGAGGTATCGGAGCAAGGCAACTAATCCTCACTGAGGGATTTGAAGAACATGCTGAGTCGGTGAACGCCACTTTTAGGCTTTCGTGGTTTAACTACAATGAGAACAGAGAGGCAGACAATTTGGTTATAAGATAACAGCACTCTGCTAATGATACCCTCAGTCTCACAGTCATCCCAGCAGGAAGAATACTCATCCGAGGCCTGCCGACAGTCACCTAACCACTGCCTACATTTCTGGCTGCCTGAAAATCTCCCCAGAAGCATGCACTGTCTGGAGAGCACTGGCATCTCAGCTCTGCATCTCTCATTTCACTCCAGAAGGCAGGTGACCAAAAGAAACTCTCTACAGCAGGTTGATTAAACATATGCATAAGGCACAAATGAGACAAAATGCTGAACAGGATGCCTGTATATCTACCAAAACAACAGCAATGGAGTGGAAAAGAATTCAAGGGACCACCAGTCAATATCTGGAAGTATAGTTCTATTTAGATGTACACAAGGTATAACTCATATGAGGATCCAACTCCACAAATATCTGACTAATGTGCTGCTTGATCTCCCAGCTCTAACAACTGGGA
Source organism: Oxylabes madagascariensis (assembly GCA_013400675.1). Lineage (NCBI taxonomy): Eukaryota > Metazoa > Chordata > Aves > Passeriformes > Timaliidae > Oxylabes > Oxylabes madagascariensis. The sequence goes on from VYZR01125239.1 coordinate 36,935, forward strand.
GCAAGTGTGGCCATGTCACCTAGTTTGATAGAACGCAGTACATGTAGTTCACATCAGCAACATGACTGACCCAGCATAATGCAAGAGGTGACACAGATAGATAACACCTGGCATAAGCAAACTCAAACTGGTATAGGAGCCTGCCAGGATAAGCTGACCCAAATTTTGAACGCATTTGAACTGCCTGAGCAGGTTTATACCAGATCAGCACTTCACTTTTTGCAGTCATGATGCTTCCAATTCAGTATTTTTACCCTCAAAGCTGGATTTGCCATACTGTCAAACCAGTGTAAGCTGAACCAGGGAAGTAATTTAGTGCATATACTCAGGGGCTAATTCCAACAAGAGACTATGATACACTTAAAACAGCAAAGCTTAGGTACCCTCCCTAAGCTCATAAATTCCTTGTGAGGACCTAAAATTTGTCCCACCACCTCCCTACAGCCTCAAGTACATGACGGACCTGCAGAGCACATCACAGAAAACAGGGAAATGAAAGGGATGTCCTGCTCCCACATGCACATCATTAAAAGGCACTTAAGCAAGGTGTTGTGCCTTCCCCCCACTGCATGCGTGAGAATGTCTGCACGCTGGAGCACGACCAGGACTCCTCTCACCCTCCTCTGAACCCTGTGGTCCTATACAAAGAGAAGAGAGTTAAAGGTGTGCTGTCCTCGGCCAGCCCGGGTTGTTGACCTCTACACTTCCTACGTGGAAGAGGGAGGTGACTCAGAGTACAGCTCCTGTCCAGATACCCTTCAGACTCACGGAAAGCAGAAGAAATTAAAACCCACAGTGAATTTCCCTTTCAACTGAAGAATAACATTTTGAACCAAAAAGAGTATGTTTAATTTAAAATATTTAGCATTTGATTATGCCAGTGCTTAGAAAAATACTCTTTTCAGTATCTGTTTAGTGTTTTCTACTTTTTCCCCCTCTGCACTTCTTTAGAGAAACTGGCATGTAGGCAGGTTTTATACGTATAGATATCATACGGTCAATATCAGTGGGTAAAGTTGGAACTATTTTTAAATTATTTTATTAAAATTTAAAAAATTGTTTTCAATACTATTAAGAAACTCTCAGCAATTAACAGATTCTACCTCTTTGGATGCAAGTATCCCAACTGCTCAGCAAAATCAATACAAGTACTTTATCAGTAAGCGTAGCTATTAAGGGTGCTGAGTTTTAAGACTTTTATCTTTTTTTTTTTTTAACAATGCTTCCATCTCTTGGTTCTTATCAGAGATGGGAGCATTGTTTAAAAAAAAAAAGATAAAAGTCTCATCAGAATGGTCTGAGAATTCAGGTACGATTTTCATTTACTTTCAAGATGCTAGGATTTCAACTACATTACAGGGGAAAAAAAGCCACATAACTGTCTTCTCCAACAACCGAAAAAAAAAAAGCGATTAAAGAGCAGTGATAAGGAAATACAACAACAGAAGCACATGGAAAGCACATCACACTGACATTAAAAAAAAAGACAATTTGACATCTTCCTACTATAAAAGAAGTCTGCCTTTTCCTCCCCCATCTCCAATATTGGGACTGTTTCCCAGGTTAACTCCACCAGCATTTAAAAATAATTTACTACGTCCACAGAAAACTAAAAGCTGTGTTTTGAACCAAGACCCCCTCCAGGCTAACAAGCTCACTGAGCCACCATTCAGAGGTCTCCCTTGCCTCACCTTCTCAGAGCAGGGGTGCTTGAAAACTTCTGTTCTGCTGAAGCTGGCGAGCGCTACTGCATGGAGAGACATGATGGGAAAGCTTTCATTTTTTTGTGTTGTTGAGTACCTGGAAGCAATAGAGAGAGAATTACAGTCACCACCACGTTATCCGCGCTTCTCCATCTGTTTTGCAGACTCTACAGTTAATATTCTGATCTGTTTTCCGTCCCGACTTGGCATGCTTATGGGAGCTTACCGAAAAGCACAGCTCAGCAGCAATGGAAACGTGCTTTAAAAAAGCGCCTAACTCAGAGACGGGGGGGATGTTGTCTCTTTGTTTTTTAAGGAATACAACAGGAACCCCTTCCACATGCATAAGGGAAGATTATTGATCTGTGGTACTTCACTGTAAAAGGAGGAAGAGAGGGAGCGGAGCGGGCAGCAGCGAAGCCCCCGTGCTCCGGCTCTGCAGCAGAGGCTGCTCCCCCCGCGCCGGGCAGGGGCAGCAGCGGCGATGACAAACGCCGGCGATGGCCCCGGGACGCCGCGCAGCCCGGCTCACGGCAGGGCTCGGCTCACGGCAGGGCTCCGCTGCCATCACGGCTCGGCAAGCGCTGAACCCGGAGGGAACCCCGGCACCTCCCGCCGCCCCAGCCAGGCGCGTCCTGCTCCCCGCCAGGCACCGAGCGCTCCCGCCCGGCCGCGGATCCCCGCTCCCACCTGCGGCCGCAGCTCCAGCGCCTCCCGCCGCCGCGCCGAGGATACTGATGCCGCCTCCTGCCCGCTCCGCGTCCCGCCCTCTCTCTGTCTCGGCCCGCCTACCCGCCCCCGGAGGCGGAGCCCAAAGCGAACGACGCGCAGCGAACCCAAACAACAAAAAAGCGCTGCCGAGGAAAGCGCCGGGCTGTGCGCTGTCTGGTTTGGAGGAAAGGAGGCTGAGGGCCAGCGACCTCCTTGATCCTTGCAAGCTCCAGAGGAGGGGAAGAGGAGAGGGAGGGGTTGAGCTCTTCTCGCTGGAGCCCAGCGACAGGACGTGTGGGAATGGTTCAGAGCTGCTCCTTAAGTTTACACTGGACACTGGGAACCATTTCTTTGCCGAGAGGAACGGCGTTCCCAAGGCTGTCCGTGTCTGAGAAGCATTTGAACATGGACCTTATCAGCGTACTTTTACTTGGTCAGCCTTCAATTACTCAGGAAGCTGGGCTAGGTGATCATTGTGGTCCCTTCCGAATGGAAGAGTCTATCCTACCAGCAAACAAACCCAAGAGGAGTCAGTTGGGAGTGAATGTCTCAGTCGGTGTGAGCTGGGGTGGGGTGCACGGAGGCTTCCAGGCAACAAATGCGCACACAACTCAAGAATCAGCTGTATCCGAGCACTTGCTATCAACTGGCTGATTAGAAGTTACAGGTCCATTCTCACTGAGCTTTTGGAAAAGAATTGAGCCATCTGCCAGGCTGCTCTACAAGGCAGCTGCCCTAGCAGGCTCTAAACTAGCAGGCTGTTGTTCCTAGTAGCCAGTCTGAGCTAAAAATAGAGTGAAGGAATGCTGAGCTGTATTTGTAAAGCTAAAAATTCGCTGATTGTCCATAAAATGCAAAAAATATGTGCAGGAACTTCGGAAATTGCAAATCATGAGGAAGTAGGAAGGAGATAGAGTCCAGATGGTACCATGTAGAAATAAGTAGAAGCAGTAAATAGAATACAAAACAGAGCTGCAGCTGAAAATGTGGCTTTCAGATGTTCTGGAGTAATTGTCTCCTTTTTAAGCACAAATGATGACTTAGCCACTAAATAGGACAGTGGTAATGGGCTGTGGAAACTTAGGAGGAGCTGCTGGCCACGCTACACTTTTGCCTGAATTTAGTTTGGATGGAGCTCTAAGAAACCCTGATCTCATTGAAGATGTCCCTGCTTAACCCAGGGGGGTTTGACGAGATGTCCTTTAAATGTCCCTGCTAACACAAACTATTCTATGATTCTATGTTATCCTACAGTGTGAGTTTCAAAGTCCCAGATATAGAATGGTAATTTTACATTATTATTTGTAAAAATAAATTCAACTTTTGAGACATATTCATGTCAGGAAGGGCAGGTAGTAAGATGGAAAGGTTATAGATTTATTTGTAGTTTTTACCAAAGCCTGTCAAAAGATGTGCTAGGGAATTTGTATTTTATTCCCACGAAGTTTTCCACGATCTTTACAGGAAAAGAATTATACAAATGAAGAACACTAAATATGTCTGAAAGCAATACAACACCAAAAAAAAAAAATTGTGGTAGCATTTCCATGTCCATTTAGTGCTTTTTTCCCCCTCCTTGCTGCATCCCTTGTACGTGTGTGTGTGTCTGTGTGTGTGTGTGTGTATTGCCAGGAACTCTTGTATTGTATCAGACCCCTTGCTTACGATATGATTAAAAGCACTTTTTGCACTTGTCACCAGCAGAAATAATAGAAAACTGGACAAATACAAAGTCACAAGGAAAAAGGGGAAGAAAATGTCAGGCTGTTTTTAAAGCTGATTAGATGGAAACTCAAAAAAGCTAGGGTGCACCAAACTGGCATCTCACTCCAATACCAGTATCACCCACACTGGCTTAGGAAGAGGCAAACCCAATCTATTTTTGTCTGGTGTATATACCAAAACAAAAAGCATCAGCAAAAATGTATGCCAGACCTTACAGCAGAATGTCAAAAGCCAGAGGCTGGGAGCAGAGACAGCAGATTAAAATCCCATCAATGGGCTTCTGTAGAGGAATCTTGCTACTTTCCATATCTTGGGCATGGAAGTACATGTCCTGTAAACTTCAGAATATATACCACTGAGATCTTGGAAGTACAAAAGGATGCTGGGGAGAACTAAAGCAGATTTACTTGGTGTCTCTAATAGTTTATTTATTTTATGTTAAGGGCATTGTTCCTGACAGGGATCCAAGAGAGTCCTGACTCTGTAATGTTTGCATCAAACTGCCTGAAAGTAATCAGGAACAGAAGGATTTTTAATCACACCTGAAATAGTTCAAAGTTGGCAATTATTTGGGACTTCTACAGAGAAGCCCCAAAGGCTTTCTTTTTTGTTGAATTTTTTTAGGGGGAGTTGGGGTTTTTTGTTTTGTTTTGTTTTGTGTGGGGTTTTTTGTTTGTTTGTTTGTTTTTGTTTTGTTTTGGGGTTTTTGGTTTTTGTTTGTTTGTTTGTTTGTGTTTTTTGTTGTTTTGGTTTGGTTTGGTTTGGTTTTTTGTTTGTTTGGGGTTTTTTGTGTGTTTTTTTAATTTTAAGGCTAATGTTGCAGAATGACCCAACTCTACCTTTGGAAAAGACTCAATGTTCCTAATTCTCTAGAAAAGAGGCTACCAGGAATAGCTTTAAAGTTAAACATGTAAGCAATATAAAAGGAGGAAGTGTACAAGTAATTGTATGTAAAACCAAAATAATTACAAGGATAGGAGAACTATCCCAAGCCAAATGTACATCCAGGAAATTGGTGGTCAGCTGACCTTGTAAAGAATTCCAAACATGCTGATTTGCAGGCATCCACTCAAAATACAAAATATGTCTGAGGGTGTTGGTCCTCTGGCAGAGGATGACAGCTTGAGACAGTGTCCCCAGCTTTCTACCCAACTGGGTGCCTGGCCATGCTGTTCCTGAGTGACCAGAGCCTCGGCGTGCTGGTAGATCTTCCAGTACTGTGGCACATCTCCATCAGAGAAATGCACATCCTGCTTTTTCTTTTTTTTTTCTTTTT
>VYZR01125244.1:0-12074 GCA_013400675.1 Oxylabes madagascariensis
TTTTTTTTTGGTTTTTATTATCATTGCTATTTTTCCCTCCCTGCTGCTTTCTGAGTCATTTGTTGTTTCTGGGCCTGTCTTAACACTTTCATCTTGGAACAAGTGGAGATGTGTGAGTTGCACAAATCTACTCCAACGACTTTAAAGGCACAAGAAGGAACGTGGAAGGTGTTCCTGCCCATGGCAGGGGGTTGGAATGAGATGATCTTTGAGGTCCCTTCCAGCTCAAACCATCCTATGAATTGCCAGATACCCAGATACCATCCTGAAATGCAAAACCTGACTTTCCCTAATGTGCCTTTTTATTCCTTGGGTGTGCCCAAAGCAAATGGATGGGTGCAAATCTACAATGAGATGGGCTTTGGCTCACGGTCTGTGGGTGAGATCCCTGTGAAAAGCTTCACTCCAAGAGGATCCCGTTGCTCCAGAACTACAGGGACTCTCAGGAAGACATACCTGACAGCCTGTTTTCACTCATGGCCAGTGATTTTACACCTGCCTCAGGTGCACAGGGAAGTTTATGATCATTTATTGAGGGACTTCACAAAAACTCTGCCAAAGTGACCCCGTCTTATGTAAAGCATCTGTTCTTGAGTGTCTGGAGGAAGGAGAAATTGCTCCAAATTTGCTTCCCAGGTTTAGTCAGACCCTCTTTGCACTCACTGTCCCACACAGACATTGTAGAGGGTACAGCAGGCAGGGGTGAGTTGCAGAAGAATCCCTCAGGTTATCCCTCAGATATTTATGGAGCTTGTCGTGGTGATTAGCAAGACATGCTCTGAAATCTTGAGCAGCTGTCTCCAGCTGTTACTCTGGGAAGGCTTGAACTGGGAATGTTTTCCAGGAGAAGACAATTCAACATGGGAACGGTTTTTGACCATTCTCAGATCTTCCTCGGCTGACTCAGGAAAGGTGGGAAGAAGGCAGGGGTTTGTTTGTAGGTCCTGATGTTTAGGTGTAAAGTCACTTTTTTGGGATGCAAGTTGGCCTTCCTGGAATAGGTTTGGGGTGCAAGTGCAGGAGAGTGAGGAAGGGAAAACCTCCTGAGATGGCATTGGTTCTTCACAGTCTGAAAATGCTGGTGGCCCTCCCAAATGTGAGCTGACTTCTGTAATTGGAGCTGGAGCTTTAACAGGGATGATGATGTGACCCTGTAATGAGAGAAGGTTAAATGTGTGCTTAAGTGCTGTGCTGAGTTAGGCACTTAATGAATGTCTAATTAGTCTTGTCTCAGTGTGAGCTGCTCCTGGAAAACCATTGCAGTGCTGTCACATTTTGGTGGCCTAAAGAGATAAACATCATCCTCTGGTCCTTCTGCTCTTCATGTCCTCACCTTGGAGGGATCCAGGATGCTGACTGAGAAACAAGACCAAAAGTGTCTCCAAAATACATTATTTCCTTCTTGATAAATCAGGTGGCTCCAGGGCTGGAGGGGTTTTTATAATGATGGATAACTGAAACACAATAATGTAGACTGAAGTGCTGGGGATTTTCCTGCCTTTCCTGCTGAATTTTTACATTCTTTTGCTGTCCCCTTTGCTCTGAACAAAATCAAATCCCCCCTCCTCCCAATGCTCATAATTTCTGTTTTGTTAGTGGCGTTTCATCTTCCACTTTTAGGTGCTTTTCCACCTCTGTCACCTTGATTAAGGTGTCTCAGAGAGTCTGATCTCTGTTTGGAGAGGTCCATGAACAAGTTCCATCTCAATCTCTGCTGCATTAAGTAGGCTGGACTCCATAAATCTCTCACTGCAAGACATACCCTCCAAATCTCTCTTCTTGTGGGGAAGTTTTGCTTCATGCTTGGTGTGTTCTTTGATCAAAACATGCTTTGGTCTCCTCAGCAGGGCTGAGCTTCTGCTTGGATTTGTGGCTGAGTGGCTCCTGAATGGGGTCCATGATGTGGAAGAGGAGCCAGAGGCACAGAAATTAATCAATTTCCACCCTCCCTGCTGCAGGAATCATCTTGGGTGGCACAGCTCCCCTCCCCTCGAATCCCCAATCTCACCCAGGGCAGAAATAACTTGATAAGTCATTTCCTATGTTTGAGATGAGCTTTAGTGGCCATGAAAGCTCCAGAGACTGATAAAGAGCTATGAGTAAGTGCCCAGGGGCAGATCTCAAACCTCTCCTTGACATCTTCAGCTCCTTATGACACACTCTCTGTTCCTCCAGCGAGAATCCCCCTGTCTGGAGCAGCTGAGCTTGCAGACAAAGCTGTTTGGCTTTGGTTTTGCCTCAGTGTTGGATTTGCCGACCAAATGGCAGAGGGATTTGGGTGAGTGCATTTTCACTGCCTCTCAGGAAGGTGTGCTGCATTCAGCTCCTCACTTCTCCACCTGTGTCCGTCCCTGTTGTCTGATCTGGACATCCCTGAGAGCAGGGGTTGGATGTGGTGAGAGATGGACAGCAAAACATGGGGCAAGGAAGCACTGACTTCTCCTCGTAAAATTTTCCTGTGTAAACTGCTGAAATCTTTGGAGATTTTACCTGATATCCCCCCAGCTTAAGTCCAAATCTCAGCAGCTGACAGCAAGACCTGATACTCCTCCCCAGCTCATGGAGAGGAGGTTGATTAGAGCCGGGCACGTGGCAAAGAGGTCACCTTGTCACCTGCAGTGAAGCCCCACTTGTGGGCCCATACGGGCAGCTCCTGCCGGGAATGTCCCTCCTGCCCATGGTCACGGTGTTTTTTGGATGAGGGAAAAGCGGGGAAATCCTCCCTGGAGGCTGGAAAGGGGGGTTCTGGCTCCGTTTAAACACTCAGATCTCTGTGACCTGTACAAGCCTTGCCTGCCCCGCTGTTCTCCACTGGGATCATCAAAGACCTTATACTGGAATGGAATGGAATGGAATAGAATAGAATAGAATAGAATAGAATAGAATAGAATAGAATAGAATAGAATAGAATAGTTTTCAGTTGGAAAAGACCTGCAGTGATTATCTAGTCCCACTGCCTGACCGAAAGTTTAATTGAAGGCATTGTCCAAATACTTCTTTAAGCACTGGCAGGGATGAGACATCAACCACCTCTCCAAAAAGCCTGTTCTGATTTTTGACCACACTCTGAGCAAACAAATCCTTCCTAATGTCCAGCCCGCACCTCCTCTGGTGCCATCACGGGATTCCAGGGAGAATTAAGCATGACCTCACAGCACCACTGTGAAGTGACAGGGCAGAAATTCCCCCTGTCCCGGCTGCTTCCAGCACTAAATCCATCCCTGCCGGTGTCTGTACAGAGAGGGAGTGGAGAAAAACGAGCAGAGTAACGCGATCAGTTCCATTGTGAACCCAACAGCTTGTGGACATGATCACAATGCAGAAACATCAGCAATTACCGGCTCAATGCGCTGTCGTTGTCCCAGGGAGAGTAAAGGTGGAATTTACATCCAGTTGCCCAGGGAGTTTCACAGTCAACTACTTCCATTATTGCGATGGGGACTTTTATGGGTAATTTAATGAGTGGCAGCCTGGCGAAAGGCTCAGCTTTTCACTTTCCCTTTTTTCTCTCTCTTTTCTTTCTTTTTTATTTTATTTTTTTTTTTATTTTCAATTTTTTAACCCCCTCTCATATTCAGCTTCCACAGCAGTCACCGCAAAATGTTTTCTATGGTTGTACAAGGTGAAATTAGGGTGCAGGGAACCACTGACACCAGAGTCAAAATCATCACCCCTCCCGTGGAGTTTTCCATCTATAACTGCAGAAAATGAGGATGATGGTGCTGACACCTCAAAGGGAGAGTGCACAGAGGCATTCCTGTCCATTTCCACCCCCTATCCTAAACAATTGGCCCTTTTCACCACCCACTTTGAATATCTAATGTATTTAGGTTATGGGAGCAGGCTGGAAAATGGAAAACTTTTTTTTTTATGAGAGGAACTGGGTCCACAGAGGTTTTTAGGTGTTTGATTGACCTGTGTGGTGCCTGAACATCCTAGAACCCAAATACTAAGAACTGCCCTACTTGGGACCAAGTAAGTCCATGAACATTGAACCAGTGAATTTCTCTGGGTTTTTGACTGTATAAAACACGTGAAAAATCTAGTAAGGATCATGTGAGATGGAAGGATTTTCTCTGCACAACCCGGGTAATGTGTGGATGAAATGATTTCTGCTGCACATCTTGGCCAGAATAAAGTAACGCCTTGATTCTCTAACACTAAAAATGTTGCTGCACAGTTTCTGTTTTTCCTGCAGGTCCAGTGACACTTCCAGAGCATCACCAACACCTCTGTAACTCATCTCTTTTCCCGTATCTTCCCATTCTTACAATCAGTGAAATTTTGACAACGTCTACGGGTGTCGATTCTATCTCCTGCGAGTCCCACATTCCCCAGGACAGTATTGGAGCAAGCTTGGGATAAATAGGTTAGAAAGCTGGTTTGGGATTCTCAGCAAGCATCCCGGGGAGGACTCAGCAACTGTGTGTCTCTGGGGTGGCTCTGCCAATGTCACCTCCAGCCGCTGAATTTCCCTTTGGCACGCTCTCCTCTTGCAGACAACAATCTGATACTGAAATCCCATATTTTATCCTTCAGCGCGGGGAGACAGCCAGGCTGGGAAAGGACGTCCTTTAGCACATCAGAATTGCAGATCTGTTGAGTTTAAATATATTTCTTTGTGTTCCCTGGCTCGAGTTTCAATAGAGCCGATAATTGCCACACACCTCATTAAGCTGAATGCTCTCAATAGGTCTTGAGTGGTCCATGTCATTAAACAAACAGATACTGGCTTGGGATCTGCCCGGTGTTTAGAGGCTGTAAAGAAGGGACCTGGAGGCCGTGAAAGCTGCAGCTCCAGCTTCCTGAAGAAATTGGGCTGCCCTGGCAGGGTGGCCGCTTTGCCCCGCTTTTTCTAGGGCACTTTGAGGAGCCTGATCCTTCCCTGTGCCCTGAGGCAGGAACGCAATTACTGGTGCGAGTCCCTGGCTTTTTGGCCTTGCTTGGATGAAGAGGGGGATGCCCTGGTCTCTGCCAGTTTGGATTTCGTGATTTGGAAGCTGACGCTTCCCCACTTGTTAGTTTTGGGTCAGGAGTTTGGGTGTACTCGTGTTGAAGGCACCCAAAGCAGAGAAAGATGATGAAATTCAGTGTATGGCACTGGAAACAGAGAAACAGCTGGGAGCAGGGGTGCTGTCACTCTTTTTCTGGTTCTTCTACTGAATCTGAATTCTGAAGGACCAAGATGCAGGGTTTTGGCCCCTCAGTTTTTGCTGAGACCCCGAGACTGATCAGAAAAGGACCTACACAGAGATTCTGCTTCAGGATCTACTGCAGGCTGGGATAGGACAAGGGGAACGGTGATTCCACCACATTTCCCTGTTTAATCTGCTCCCCCAGACTAAACCCATCCACATGGAAGGCTTTATTCCACCGTCTGTGTGCACTTCATATGCAGGTCTGTATCCCAAGTGCCTGCTGGATGAAATTGAGGGTTAGTTTTGGCATCTCCTTCCCGTAACTTGACTAAACTTGTGACCAAGACTGTCAGCAGAATCCCATTCCTACCAACTCTAGAAGGAGAGGTATGGAAGAACACTTCAGGGCATGTTCCACGGGCATGACCAGGACAGGTCCAGGTTGGCTTTTGGACCTCCATAAGTGCCCAGCCCAGAGCTCAGGTGGGCGAGGAAGCAGCTCAGGTGTGCTCTGAGCTTCATGGCTTTGAAGTTGGTGCCCTGTGAGGGAGCCAGGCCAAAAGTCAGGGGGGATGTGCATGTGAATATATCCACAGGCAAAACTGTCCGGCTGTAGGGAGATGCCAGACGCTCCAGCCTCCGTGAACAGTCCCACAAAGATCACAGAATCACAGAGTGGGTTGGGCTGGAGAGGACTTTAAACATCTCGTTCCAGCCCTCTGCTATGGACAGGGAATTTCCACCATTCCAGGTTGCTCCGAGCCCCATCCCACCTGGCTTTGAGCACTTCCAGGGATGGGACATCCGCCAATTCTCTGGGAAGTGGTGCTGGATGGTACCAGTTTGCTCTTGGTGCCCATTAACCTGGGACTGGGACTAAATAATCTCTACAGACCCGGATCAGAGAGGTTTTTGCACCAGAATTCCAGTTTGGGATGTGCTTAGAAAGATGCTACTGGCCATTCCCAGGAGAAAAAACACTCAGGAAGATGTGCCAGGACTGCTGTTCACAACTGGGTTTATTCAATGCTTGTCTTCTACCTTATCAGCGGGGATCAGTTACAGAATTATCAGTAAATTGACTGATGACAATTTCTGTCCACAAAATCCTCTCCCTTTCATATTCTTTCTTTCTCCTTTGTTTAGTTTGCTGGGTTTAGTTGTTTGTTTTTCATTTTAATGTCCTGCTTGGCAAGAATTCATAGGATCATGGAATGGTTTCCTTTGGAAGGGACCTTAAACATCATCATCACATTCCAACCCCCTGCCATGGGCAGGGACGCTTTCCACTAGTCCAGGTTTCTCAGAGTTCCATCCCACCTGGCCTTGGACACTCCCAGGGGATGAGGCATCTACCACTTCTCTGGGCAGGCTGTGCCAGGTCTCCCTGGAGCTTTCTCTTCTCTAGGCTGGAAAACCCCAACTCTCCNAGAAAAGCTGAAGCTTTTCCAAGCCTTTGACCAACCATCTCCGCTCCTGAGCCTGCTGGACTGGCCCCCAGCTGGACACTGTACTGTCCCTTCTGAAAAGCAGAGCTCTGTGATCACTGGGAAGGATGAAATTTCCTACCATGTGAAGTCCCATATTCCTCTCCTGTGATAATCTCAACTCCTCTCATTGCTGCTCACATCCAAACCCTTCATGACCCTCATTTTCCAGCAATGCCTTTGGGATTGTCCTTCTCCCAGCACCCTCTTGGGACATTTTCTGGATATAAGATAAGATATCTGGAGCATTTCTGGCCTGGATGGGATGGTGGGTCAGATAAAACAGTTAACTGCTGTATTGGCAATTTTCTTGGTGAGTGGGATCACTCAGGCTGAGCTTACACTCCCCAGAAACCTCATGGCTTGAGCATCCTTGGGGCAAGACTGGCCTCAAGTAGTGGTTGAAGGAGGATAAATCAGACAGATAAACCCAGAAATGTCCTTTCCTTGGGGTTCTGCCTGGAAAGAAAACCTGGGCCAGCATTTTATCTGGTGTCCTGGGACCCTTCCCTCACAGTTCTGCTGGCTTGTTCTGCCTTTGGGGTTTCACTTCCACCCCTGGGGCTGGGGATGCTCTTGTGCTGGGTGCAGGAGGCAAAGGGACCCATGACAAGCAAACAAAGAAATCCCAGGAGGAGATCTGGGGTTTCCAATACGTGCTGGGTGACCTGTGTCACCCACCAGAGTGGGTCCTGCTCCCTGGTGAGGGGCTGGATGAGCAGAAGGCCTTGAAGAAATGGTCTGGAGACTTCAAAGGTTTGTGGAGGAGTGATTATCTTGCATCTTCTCTCTCTGGATCAGAACTTCTCTCAGTGAGCCAGGGCAGGCACTGGGCACTCAAAGAAATGCTTTTAATGCCACAGAAGGAAAATAAAATAAATGAAGAGGTGTTGGAGGAAGGAATGGATGAAGCACAGACCTGCCCCAGGGCACATCTCCATTTGTGCATGTCCAGAGAGAGCCAGAGGCACTGGCACACAGCTGGGGCTGGTGCATGGATGTGCACACACAGGGGAATGTGGAGCCAGGCTGGGAGAGCTGGGAATGTCCAGTCTGGAGAAGAGAAGGCTCCAGGGAGACCTTGGAGCCCCTTCCAGTGCCTAAAGGGGCCACAAGAGACCTGGAGAGGGACTTTTTGCAAGAACACGTAGTGATAGGACAAGGAGGAATGGTCCTCAGTTTAAGCAGGGCAGGTTTAGATTGGATATTAGGAAGGAATTCCTCCCTCTGAGGGTGGGGAGGCCCTGGCACAAGTTTTCCAGAGAAGCTGTGGATTCCTCATCCCTGGAAGAGTTCAAGGCCAGGTTGGACAGGGCTTGGAGCAACCTGGGATAGGAACGGTGTCCCTGCCTATGGCAGGGGAGTGGGGCAAAATTATTTTTAAGGTTTCTAAATTATTTTTAAGGTCTCTAGATTATTTTTAAGGTCTCTTCCCATGCACAAATCCCAGTGCTGAGACCCCCATGGGAAGCCCCAACACCCCCTCACACACAGACCCAGGACGTGCTGCTTCCCCCTCAAGGGAGGGCATCCGTGGAGGCCCTCAGTGTGCAAACTCGCTGCAGGAACAAGAGGCTGACTCATCCTTCAGACTTTCCCTGCCTCTCCCAGAATGTGCCATTGAGGCCTGTCTGTGCCTCCTGGTGCATTTCAGGAGGAGATGGCTTTGTTTATGCTGGTGGGATCCTTCCCACAGAAGGAGAGTTCCTGTTACTCCCCCCAGAGTGGCCTGGGAGCCTGGTGGGAAAGGACAACCTACATGGTTTGGAGTTCTGAGGGGACAAAGAAAGGACTTGCTCTGAGGTTGCCCTCAGCCAAAGCTGTCCCAAAATCCCAAAAGAATGTGGGACTTGCATCCCTCTGCCCCACCCTCCCAGGCAAAGGCTGCACAGACTTCTGCTCCATGCGATGCCTCTGATCTGCTTCAAGTCCAGTTTGTGCATGACTGGTGGTTTGAACCCCTCCTAGGAACCTCCAGCTCTTCCTCAAAGCTCTCTCCACTCCCTGATATGTGGCTTATCAAAGGGAGATCTTGCAGCATCTACCCCTGCAGCATTCACACTGGTTTTGGGGAGCTTTTACTGAGGAGTTGTGGTTTTGGAGACTTTTGGCGGCTCCTCAACTCCTTCCTCCCCCAGATCCCAGCTCAAGTGTGGTACCGGTGCACAAGCCCCGTGCAGGGTTTGAAATACACCCCTGGCTCCCACATTTCCCATTCCTCTCTCCATTTTCCACCCTGGGGGCTGTTTCCCACTGCACCAAGACCCTCAGATGTGTTTTTGAGGAGCACAGCCCCTCCATCCAGGGCGGGTGCTGTGATGCTGAGCTGCCTCTCCCTGTCTGATCCTCGGTGCAGTGGATGATTGTGGCTGTTCTGCTTTCGAGGACCATTCCACTGAGGAAGTCCTCGCTTCGAAAGGCAGCGCTCACAGAAATGACAACTTTGTCTACCTCACATTTTAATTAAAACTCCAAGTATTTGCCTTCACCCCCGCTCCTTCCCTCCCCACCTTTTTCCATCCAGATCCTCCCGCTGCAAATGAACATCCAGTGTCACCTGGGGACAAAGCATTAATTCAGCAATTAAATAATTGAATGCTCCTCTGGCAAAGTGAACTATCTGCTGCCTTTCTTGTGTTTTACCATTTCTTTTTCCCCGTTTTTTTTCTCCCCCCTCTTCTTTCTTCTTCCCTCTGGTGAGATAAGGCTGCCATTCTTGAAAGCCATTTTAAATATTCATGTTTTAATTAATGGATTTTATTGCATTAAATCTATATAAGGTAATAAAAAAAGACTGCCTGAGGCACAACACAATTTTTTTCCCTGTTGTTTGTTCTTGAAGGGAACTAAGAAATAAAAAGCTTAATATGTTTCTTCAACAAACATTAGAAAGATACACAGAAATGACAGCCAGGGGTCATTTAGCCAATGGGGCCTCCCCAGCCCACAGGCTCCTTTAGGATTGTGGAGCAGGATGTAAATAAATGGGAATCTTGAAGGGATTGATCCCTTCGGGTTCTGCCATGGGCAGAGGTCAGTGGGCTGCATCTAGAGGATGCACAGGTGGAGAGGGAGGCAGACCTGCCAAGAAATGGGGACAGGAACTTTTTACAAGGGGTTGTAGTGAAAGGTCAAGGAGGTATGGCCTTAAGTTGGAGGAGGGTGGACGTAGATTACATTTTGGGAAGAAATTCTTTGCTTTAAGAGTGCTGAGGCCCAAGTTGCCCCAAGAGGTTGTGGACTCCCCATTGCTGGAAGTGTCCAAGGTCAGGTTGGACAGGGCTTGGAGCAACCTGGGGTAGGGAAAGGTGTCCCTGCCCATGGCAGGGGGTTGGAACTGGGTGATTTTTCAGCTCCCTCCCAGCTGAAACCATTCTGTGATCCCCTGATCAAGGGCCCTTCAGGGCTGTGAGTGTTTGGGGCTGGAGAAAATCTTTGGCTGTTCCTGGAAAGTGAATTTGGTGCTTTTGTTTTAGATGATGTCTTTGAAAAAATAAAACAGAGGGAAAGCCTGGACCAGCCACCTTGCCCAAAACTTCTGGGCTGAAAAACCCAAATATTGATTACACATTTCTGCTCTGGATTTTTGTCTTTATCGAAGGCAAACAAGCCGACAGGATGCATGAATTCACGAAACATCTGGTCTTGCCACTTATGTATTCTTGCCAAAAAAAGAAGAAAAATAATGTTAGTTTAAACTTCATTCCATGTGGGTGTTTTCTTATGGTGCAGCATGCTGAAATTAGTTTTATATTGGGAATGTGTCATCTGTACTGCGTGACATGGGCTCAGCACCCAATTTAGCTTAGTCTTGTGATGGGAGGGGTCTAAAGATGCCGGTCCAGAACCTTGTAGGAGAGCCTAAGCTCTGATCCTTTATCTGCCCGTGACCTTGAGCAAGTCAAGGCATTTTTGCACATGATTTTCACCCTCCTATTCTTTTCTTCCTTTATTCTGACTCAGATCTTGAGAGCAATTGGCATTTTTTAGCAAACAGATGCACAGTGCTGAGCACCAGCACTCCCTGAGCTGTGATGATGGCTCTTAGCAAGACTGGATGGAAATAGTTGTAGCAGTCAATAAATACTCCAGTGGTGGGTATGATTAAAGTCTGGTCATGGAGTTATTTCTCTCTTAGGAAAAGAATCATTTCACAAATGATGACACCCTGGCATTTACTCTGGAAAGAAGAGGGAATGTCCAGCATTGAAGGAGGCAGGTGGGTGGCAGAGAGAAAATATCTCTGGTGGCCCAGAGTAGGTTTTCAGTGCTTCAGTGATAAAATACGTTGTGCCCTGAGGGTGCCTCTATCCATCACACTGATTAGTCCATTTGCTGTCTGCCTAATACTGAGGTTTTTTCAGCCTAAATTAAGAAAGAACCAGAGTTCATCCTTTGCTGCCGAGGTGCAAAGGTGAGGTCACTCCTCAGCTGACCTGAAGGGCTCTGATTTTACACCAGGGTGAGCAAGGACAAAAGTGGGTTGGTCTTAATAATAATTTGTCTCATGGAAGAAGTCTCCATTCCATCTTCTGAGGTTGCTGTCACCTCTGTGATGCTCCATTTGTGGAGGTGAAAACGTGGGGCTATTCTTGTTTGTGCTCTGGTCATGGCTGGGGCATCTGCTGCCGCTCTGGATGTGAGCCAAGGGTGGGCAAGTCAAGGTTGTTCTCTGATAATGGATCCACACTCCTCACTTGCGCATCAGCACAGCTGGAGGTGCTTCAACAAAGGAGCTGGAGAGGCCATTAAGAGGAGTGAGTCCAGACTGAAAATTCTTGCTCACTGCTCAAAAATCTTTACTGACAGCACTGTGAGAGGCAGGGAAGCTCAAATTTGGGCGGATCAGGTAATGACAGGAATTCATTTGCCAGCACATATGTCCTAGGACGTGCCATTCTGCAAGCGCAGTTTGATCATAACCCTCATTACCGTATCTGGGACATCCACTGCAGTAAATGGTTTGCTGATCTCTGTGTGCCACGAGCTCTGTCTCTCAGATCTGGTTTGAGCTGACTGACTGTGAGCAGCAGAGGAACTCAGCTCTCACGTCCCATGTGTGGCACTGAGTAACTCCAGCTGTCCCCAGTGGAGATGTTCACTTCTCTGCAAGTCACACCGAGCTCCCTCCTGAGCCATCAAAGGGCTGCTCCAGGAGGTGGGTGGTGGGTGTGAGGGCAGGCCCTGACCCATCCCAAAACAGGCCTCAGAGGGAAGGAGTCAGGATCTTTAGTGAGAAAACTGGATAGTGGATGTGGAGGGTGAGGAGTGGTTATGGGGGATATGTCAGTTCGAGGGCAGCCTTGCACTGGCTCTAACAAATTATTTATCTTTGGGATGAAATAGGGTACCAAGGTCAGCCCTGGAGCCACCTGACCTTGCTGGCTCCTCTCCATCCCCTTTCCAAGAGAGGTTTTCCCGTGGGATCTATCCCTAAGGGCCGGAGCCC
>VYZR01125245.1:0-10825 GCA_013400675.1 Oxylabes madagascariensis
GACAGGGACAGGGACAGGAGGGTCCCGGCCGGACGGGGAGCACCAAGCACCACCGCAATCGCCTCTCCGGGGGCGGTGCGGGCCCTTCGAGCCCCTCCATCACGGAGCCGCATCTTCCCCAGGAGCGGCGGGGACCGAGGATGCGGGGGGTGCCGGGGGATGCGGGGAGCCCCCGGAGAGCGCCTTTCCCGAGGGGGGCTCCAGCCTTACCTGGACCAGTAGGGCTCGGCTCCGCCATCCCTCCTCATGCCGTCGCGGGGGCCGCTGCCCAGGGGCGCATTCCTGCCGCCGGCCCCCGCGGCCATGCGGGCAGCGCCTTCCGCCTCCCCGCTCACATCGCCGGCTCCCTCCCTCCCTCCCTGCCTCCCGCCCCCGCCGGGCCGCGGCCACGGCCACGTGTCAGCGCCTCCCGCCGCCCTGCCGGGAAGTCCCGCCCGGCCCGGTGCCGGTCCCGCTCTGCATCCCTCGGCAACCCCCAAGCCGCGGGGCCGGGGGCTCCGGAGGGGCAGGTGCGGGGCGTTCGGCCCCTCCGGCACCGGCGAACCGCGGGGTTCTGCCCGTTCCCTCTCCCCCGGTGATCGCTGACATCCCCGGTGCGTTCGGCCCCTCCAACACCGGCGAACCGCGGGGTTCTGTTCATTCCCTCTCCTCCGGTATCACTGACATCCCCGGTGCCTTCTCCCCCTCCGGTGATTACTGACATCCCCGGTGCGTTCTCCCCCTCCGGCACCGGCGAACCGCGGGGTTCTACCCGTTCCCTCCCCTCCGGTGATCACTGACATCGCCGGTGCGTTCGACCCCTCCGGCACCGGGGAGCCGCGGGGTTCTGCTCGTTCCCTCTCCCCCGGTGATTACCGACATCCCCATCGGCCGTAGGAAACGGGGATAGAGCAGGGTCTGTCCTCCCGCTCCCATACCCGGGCCGGGAATCGCTCCCTGCTCCCGCAGCTCTCGCGGGTTTGCCGGCAGAAAAGCCTGTGCTTCTGCTTTTTACGGATTAGAAGTATGACATTCGCTTCCGAAGATAAAATAAGTAGGGGTAAGTCTTGTTGCAGCTTGATTTATGTTTTTTTTTTTGGATAGAGGTGTTGCTTTGTTGTATCTGAAAGAGATAATCAGACTCCGTTATGGAAATAAATAATTTAAATGATGGTTATCTCAGTCCACAACAAAAGGAGTCGTGACTCACTTAAAGATCATGAACGAGCAGGCGGAGGAGCCTTGTTGAGGCATCGTTCAGGTGATGCCGTGGCCGATTGCAGCCTGGAAGCAGGAACGGCAAAACTTCAGGGAAGCAAAGGATGGAGGAGCTCCTGCACAGCCTGAGCAAGGTCGTGCATGGCCCCTGGGAAAGGTACCAGAGCTGCTGGGCTGCACCAAAACGCGCAGGTGCAGGGCAGGCACCTCCTGTCTGCTATTCCTGCAGCCAGAAACCTCTAAATCCTTGGTGGAATTAAGCCTTTAGCGCACTAATATTGAGGTATTTCAAATATCCTTCTCCCAGCACGAATCCCTTGGCAGGTCCCTGATGAACAGTTTGCTACATAAATCCGGAGGCATAACACTACTATGGAGCTGAACCTTTGACAGTGAAATAGCAAAAAGGTTCTTTACACACCAAAGACAGCTCCAGGAGAAAGAGGTTACTGAAAAAGCAAAAATCATCAAGTCATGCTTTACCCTTGGCTTTGGTATTTCTTCCTCAGAAAAACGAGATCTTCCCCAAAAGGCCCGTGGCACAGTCAGGCACAGTGACACAGACCTGCTGCAAACAGAGAACACAAACACGACGAGCTTTGCTGCAAGTAGAGACTGAGGGGAACCACGTGTAGTAACCACCTTAGCTTTCATTTAGTCGTAGGCTTTCCTCCCTTTATTTGGGCAGGAAATGAAACTATGAAGTATTTTTATTCACTCTGTTACTGTCCCCTTTTCCAGAAGAGGGAGCCAAGTCATGGCAAATTGCAGCCCAAAATGTAAACCATTGTTCGGTGTATTTTGGGTTTTTTAAGTTGTGTGTATGTTTGGAGTTCAGTTAACTCGAGGCAGGAGGGGAGATAAGCTCTGATGTAACTACAGAAGTGAAATCCATGTAATAAGCTCAGGAAAGAACTGAAGAGGCCTTGAGCATGGTAGAGTCACCACAGATCCCGAAAAATGTATGAACTCATAGCCAGGTGTGAGGGATCCTGTGTTCAGTCTCACTGCTGAGGAGTGCAAACTCCAACACTGACACTGCAACAATGAATCATACTTTTAGTGAGTTACTAGTCGATTTGGAGATCAAGCACAAGTTTTCCTTATTTTTGTACTCTTGGGTTCCTGTCCTTGTCCTGGTCAGTGTTACCTCTTCAATTAGGAGCTGGACTAATCAGCCTCCCAGATAAGAAGCTACTTTCACTGTCCAAACCAGCTGCAGTTGAAAGTGTTTTGAGTGCAACATCCATCACATTCACATAAACAGGTTTAAAGAGTAAATACACAGACATCGTTCCTTTAAGTGCTGTATGATTTTCTATAAGCAAACCTCCCACCAAGATGATTAAATGACAAATGGAATCAGCTCAGAGGACAGGTGCTGACTAAAGAAAATAATACACAAGAACACAACCTCCTCTCATTTTTCCTGTGTTCAGCTTAATCTGTCAAAAGATTAAACCAAACAGAAGATTATTGGGTTAATATTTGACCTGACATTTACTATCCCTGTAGTTTACCCATACAATGGTTGAATTATTTGAAGATTTTATGAAGTTAAGCACAGATTAGGATCAAATCTTGAAAGGATATGAAAGGAGCAATAGTCTCATACATTCTGTGAAGGACAATTGTTGTTTCCTGAAAGGACAGTGACTGCAGCTGGAAAGCTCCCTAACCCAGAGCAGTTCCAATGCAACTTCTCCACACAATAAAGAAAACACACGTGGGTTTCTACTGCTAAGCAATCCAACTTGGCAAAATTACTAGGCAGCAATATACTGGAAAAAAGCAAATTACCAGAGAAGTTGGCAAATTGAGCCTGCTTGTAAACGAACAGCAACTTCCATGCAGCACTTCATCCAGGTGAGATAAGGTAGCAGGATGTTGTTGGAATCCTCATGTAACTACTGTTGGAATTATGTTGTAATCCTTATGAAGAGCATGACAGAACAGGCAGGGCATTCTGGTCTGAGGTGCCTGAAAGCATCAGCTTGCAGCCCACCAGTGGTTTGACCAACTTTGTACTTAATCAGGTGAAGACTGGAGGGGAGCAGAAAGGAATAAAAATTGTAGCACCTCGAGGTGCCCACAGAGAAAGTACAAATCCTCCTTCTGAGGGTGCTGTTCAGGAGCTTTGTGTTCTGTCTCTGCTCAGCTGAGCACACCAAGCACGGAGCAGGGCTGGGGACACCACCTCACACAAAAGCTACAAACCCTCCTCATCCCTTTTTGTTAAGGCCAGCAGAGCACAAACAATTCCTGACGTGATGTCGCTTCTGGAGGGAAGAGAGAGCAACAGTGCAGGTCAGAACCTGTAGCCTCAAGGCAGATTTAGGGCAAATAGGACTCCATATCCTGTTCCATTCTGGCTCTCAAGGATGCTCTCAGCCGTGGCTGACAGCAGCAGCCCCATTTCCCGTGAAGACACAACACACAGGGATCCAACTCCATTTAATGAGCTTTGTAACCCACTTGGACACAAGGTGGTTTGAAATAAGTCGAACAACACTCAGCTAGTCAAGGATTTTTTTAAGTAATGCCTTTAAGCTTATACTCAAGCATACAAAGCATAAGTTTTACAAATTAAAAACAATAAAATCACCCTGGAATAATGTAGTGGCTTTTCCTGTATTTACAAGGAGTGGAAAGGAAGCAGAGTTCTTTTCATTTTTTCTTTTAATGTGGGTGGAAGAAGCTGAAAGTGTTTCAATGAAATCATCTGAAAGAGAGAGAGGTACTTCACCTGGCTTAAAGGTGTACATTTGCCTCTTCAAAAGTCTTGAGAGAAAATGCTTTACTCAAAATTCTGCTGTTAAGTTTCTGTGCAGCAGCCTCTGCTTTTCCAGCTATATAAAATTCAAAGTACCACCACAACTGTGAACCCCCACCCTTCCAAAATCCCTCCTTTGTACAACAGAAGCAGCCACAGCTCAGCTTAGATTTGACAGGCAGAAACAAAACACAGGAACAGCAAAGACAGTTACAGGGAGGTGATGGCTTTGGGAAAAGGAGGGAGATTTGTAGCCTAATCCAAACACATTTGCTATGCAGCCTTTCTGCAGAAGTGTAAGACAGGATATTTTACAATCCAGCTTCTCCACATCCATAGCATGAATGAAAAAAATCTAATTTGCTTTCACCAAAGGCAAGGCTGGGGGAGGATGAGTGCACCACCTCTAATGACCAGATCTGTCTGCCAACGTTGGGTTTGGAACAAATCTTCTTACAAAAGTTATTTTCAAATTGTTCTAAATTCAGTGGAACAAAATATGTAATTTTACACTAAAGCAAACTGATCAAAGTGGCATTTAATAGTATTTGTTAAAGTGGTTATCTAACAAAAATGGGTTAACAAAAGCCCATTCATTAGTAGTCACCAAATAAGACACTTCTCATGCATATGACAAAAATTCATTTGTGTACTGAGACATCTGTTTACTGTGTACAGTATTTCCATAAATTATAATATGTTTCACAGCCCCTACAATTCAAGAATATTTCAAACAGATTATATATTATATTTGTATATGCAAACTATTTTATATACACTAATATAAAGATCCTTAGAAGTACCAATATCACTACCTTTATGCTTTCTCTAAAATGCATAGCTTTCGAGTATCTTCTTGCAGTTACCAAAAACTTTACAGATTAAAGCTGCTTATCAATGTGGCATGTTCATAAAAACAAAGTGAAATCGTTCTAGACTAATTTTATATTAAACCCCTTAAAAAACGTGTTTATTTTTTAATGGAAAAAAACAACAAGCTAGTGGAAATTCAAGTAATCTATGCTCAATCATTGCCCAAATACTCTATGGAATTAAGGTAGCGTTCTAGGAGGACAGTGAACTTCTCACCCAGGGCTGTAATACTGCATTTCTCATGGAGAAAAATGCTCATCATGCCACAAAATCGCACCACTTTCCACTTCACCTGGGAGAAGCTTTACAGGAGATTCAACAACACAAGTGTCAGAACACAGAGGAAAAGCTGATCAGTTCTACATGAAGAAATTAGAGCTATTCCAGTTTTGTTTCTGCAGTTTGTTATTAAACAAAGTTACATTAACCATACAGTTTCTCACAAACTAAAAGTTATACATGGTTTTCAGACATCAACCAACTTCAAAAAGAAGAAAAAAANTTTGTTTCTGCAGTTTGTTATTAAACAAAGTTACATTAACCATACAGTTTCTCACAAACTAAAAGTTATACATGGTTTTCAGACATCAACCAACTTCAAAAAGAAGAAAAAAATAAAAAAAAAAAAACCAAAACAACCAAACCCACAATTGTTAAAAGTCTGGTGTTAGAATAACCAGCCTGGGTGAAGGAAAGCCAGACTGCTGCTGTAGCTGGGGGGCTACTGACAGCTTGTTTGTTATGTATAAACTTGAAGACCTCACTACCACAAAATGCCTCAAAGTGGAGAACAGAACGATCAGTAAGAAATGGGAACAAATGATTTCGTTACATCCATCATCTCGCTTAACCCTGGTGCTCTGCATCTCTCACAGCTGCTCAACAAACAATGGCTTCCCCCCCCAAAAAATAGCTACACAAGTAAACAGTGTTCACAGTAATGCAATCAGTAACAGGTTCTGTTAGTTCCTCTAAGCCAGGTGTGTCTGCAAAGCTTTATACAGTTTAATGCATTAAGTATTCCAGTAAAATTAAGTGAAAACTAAGTTTCATTCTACAGGGTAATACCTACCATACAAGACTAGATTATGTACAGTATGGGACTGGTGTGACAACTGCCAGCGTCTCATGATGTTAAACTGTTTCATCAGCTTGCTCTGTGCTTGGCAAAACTTGATCTACAGACCTAAAAACCTAGAGATAGATTTGGCAAGATTAGTGCTTCCTATCACTGGATATAATCCAGTGTGCAGCGCTGCAATCACTTGACCAGAATATCCCATACCCAGAAGATTACGATTTGTTGACTTGAAAGTCTGGACTTCACATTAAAACTATAGTTCTAACTGGAGTGAGGACAGTCAGTAAACAAATACAGATGAGGATGAACTGCATCTCTTCAGAAAGGTATGGAAGAAGTGAGAAAATGCAAATTTCTGGTTTTAGACAGCCCTGCTTTGCTTAGCTCAAGGTATAAAAACAGCCCAAGTAGCTCTAAAACTACAATTCTTATTCAGCAAGCATGAAGGCAGATCCTACACAAGATGATGCATCAGAGGCTTCAACAAGCATCTCTCCCCACCACTTGATTTCCCAACACAAGTCTTTCAGCTTACAGATATCCAGTGGCCTTCAAAGCTGTAGCAGCCACCTGGAATTGCTGCAAATTTAACATAGAGGGGAAAAGGCCCCTGTTAAAAAAGCCCTCAAATGCCTCGGGCCATTTTGGTCATTTGTGAATATTAAGAAAAAACCTATTTCCATCAGTACTCCTCCTGAAAAGATGGGTCACTGATCCATTATGAACATAGCTCTCACCATATAAAGCACCAAGAAGTCAGAAACAAGGAAGAAAAAAAAACCAAAACGAAACAAAAGTCCTTAAATTATGATTTACAAGTTTGTACACTATTTCCTAAGTAAAAGTTTGACCTTACTGCAAAGTTTATAGATGAAAACTTGACCAGTTACTTTTAAGGGGAATGTATATCTGGCTATAACTTAAAGGTAGAAAATATTCACTGTTCTATATACACATTTCAAACAGGAGACAGTTAAACTGAACAGTTGCCAATATAACTCCATATTAACTCACTGGCCACTAAACTAGGCATCAGCAGCCAATTAGAAAGCTTGAGTTCTGTACTTTTAAAAATGCTATTTTTCCTGTCCTGTTTAATTGTTCTTTTTAAAAATGTATTATAGTGCATAGCCTAAGTCAGACTTTCAAAGAGATACAGCGCCTTTCAATGCAGTTTTTGCAGCATTTAAAAGGGACTTTTCTCCCTTCAAATTAGATGTTCATTGAAAAATCTGAATTGAGTGCTGTACTGTAGTAAAAATATTTCAGTCACAGACTGATATAAATGTATACTGTGCAGTACTAAGATTTTTTGATGTCCATCTGCACACATTTTACTTGGGCTCTTCAATCGTCCCCTTGCTGAGGTCTGTCATTTTGGGGTATTTCACTTTCTTCTGGTCCAGCTCATTCTGAGCCCACAGTAGTAGTTTCAGTAATTTTGCCAACTTGGGTGTTGATTCACGATTTTCATAGTCTAGAACAGCTTGATTAACCTCACTCCATACCTGGAAAAGAAAAACTGGAGTTCAGTGACAGTTTCCATATGATTAACACTGGTACAGTCAGGCAGACACTGGGAAGATCACACCTAGTGTGCTAATTCCTCAGGAATGGCCAGGACAAAGCCCAACAGACTATGAGCCTGAGAAATCAAGGAAGAGAGCCAAGTAGTTGAATACATTTGGAATATATTACCACCATTTTTTTTTAATCTTGCTCAAGAAACACTTCTGTTCTTTTGCGTATCACTATACAAGGTTTTTTCTAAGCATTTCAAAAATATTTAGATTTTATTTTCGCAACATACACATAAAAGCCATCAGTTCCCTTTGAGAAAGGACTACCTTCTGTCGCTGCATCATGTTCAGCAAGTCTCCAAATGGTGATTCTTCGGGATTATCAAAGGCAAGCAGAGCCAACGTGCGCTCCATTTCTGTCAGGCATTCCCTGCTCTCCTCCCCTTGTTCTGCTAATTGGGTCTGAGCAAATTCCAGAGCTGCCTCTGTCTCACGCTGCCGAATCAGTTCAATCAAGTGCTGTTGCTACACACGAAAGACACAGCAATATTAGCCCCAAAAATTAACAAATCTCCATGATTTCAGGCACTGGCGTGTAATTTGAGACAAACACTAATCTGTAATTTGACAGTTTGAGGTCAATTCTTCTCAATGTGCGAGACAAGGAGCAGCAAATTGGCTGCAAAGTCTACCGAAGAAGGGAACTTGGTGCTTTTGAGTAGAAGGGTTTAAAAAGATGGGTTACTAAAGGAATTCAGACCAACAGCAACTGGAAGCTGGTAACTAACAGGCCCCTGCTGCTGTTACAAGTTTTCATGTTAATAACTGTACATGGTGGCTCCTGTACCATGCCGCAAAGTTTCCCTTTGCTATTAAAAAATGCCAAGAACACCCACAATTGCATCCACGTTCAGTCAAAAACCTCCCAACATAACCTTAATTTCTTCACTACTTTTCCCATTCTCTCAGCAAACTCTAAGATAAAAGTTTACCACCTGTCCTCACCTGCAAATGAAAGTAGAGATATCTGTTGGTATCCAGCAGCTCTGGATGGAGGCTGTTTATCAATGCAATGGCTTCCTGGATCTGTCCTTTCAAGATCATCTCACGGATTTTTATTCTTTCATCCAGAGTCTCTAAATCCACACTGGGTTCAATTCCAGACTCCATCCGAAATTTCTCAGCTGCTTCTTTAAAGCCCTCTGAAATAGGAAACATTTTACCCATAGAATGTATGAAACACTTCAGTAGAAAACTTATCAGCTTAAATGAAAATATTTGAGTGTTGCCTGTGCAATTTGGGGGTTTAAATATTAACCCAAAATTGCGAAAAAATCTTCTCCATATAAGAAGTCATTTATCCAACAGGCATCTAAGAGTAAATGCTTCATTCATTCTGAACTCATGCACGCTCACTCTCCAGGGAAGCAACTTGTAGTCCAATACCTCTTAACATGGTGTTTTATACCCAAATAAAGCACTGTGCTTATTGCAAAATGAAATTGTGAAAGTCACATTTTCAAGTGGGTGGTTTTGCTTCACCCTCCAGCCCCAGATCTGTTTACACAGATCCAGCAGTTTTTCTGAGAAGAAAATACACAAGAAATAATTTTGCTTTCTTGTGTAGTATTTAATGTTATAACAGCTCTTTTAAATCCCAGGTCTTGCGTTCATAGACACTAAACTGATTTACAACACCCACTAAGTTGCTCTTCCTTCAACCCAGAGGCCTCACCTACGCTCAGGGTAAACAGGGGTGTAGATGGATACAAACACCTCCGCCCTAGCACAGCTTCCTGGGATGGCATGCACCTAATTACTAGCAACAATTCCCAAGGCGTTTGGGTTATTCCAAGTATAAAGCCAGGCCATGTGCTGAAAGGGTTAATATTCTGGTCTCAAATTAGTTTGACTTTAGCGCCCTTTCAGAGTTTATCTTTCTGCCCAGTTAAAAACTTGCTCCTGATAGTTGTTCTTGCAGCTTTCAGACTGTTATTTAACAACAGCAACTTATCTTGAGCTGTTTCAATGGCACAAAAAAGGACATCATGGAGAAGCAGGTCATGTTTACAGCATTGCAGAAAACACTTTGTTTTCTCTATCATTTAGCAGAAGAGTTCAGGCTCATAAATGTCATCTGTATTCCATGAGAACTGCTCAGTCTCTTGATTCTTTGTCGGTCTGCAGCTAAGAGAACACCAGAGCAGTTGGGCTTTGCTAAGAGAAGCCAACAGCAATCACAAAATTCTCACAGCCTTTAATTCCACTCCATCCAGTTCCATATTCTACCCCAAACTGATAAAGTATGGGACACACAGTAAGAGCCTCCAGGCATTATCACCCATTTTTACCTGTGACAAGGTAGTTCATGATAAGGCGGTTCATGTCTGCTCTCTGGATATGTAAGTTATTAAGCTTCTCCATCCATTCATCTTTCGTGATTTCATCAGGTTTTTCTGCATAACTCATCCTGGACTCCAACTACAAGAGAAAAGCATCTCATTTAACATGATTCAAGAAGGAAGAAGTTTAATGTGTGTACCGATTGTGTTACTGCCATTTTCAGAGCTTTCTATGAGCTCTTTTAAATTAATAATCCAAATTTGATCCTTTTATCTTAAACCAGAGTTTTGCATTTTTTTCCTCCTCATTCCTGCACTCTTCCGTATCTATTTGCCAGGCTCTAAAGAAATCTCAGAACAAAAAATTCAAATACCATCTTCCTGTGCTTACTCTTAAATCCACTCCATATAAATCTTGCATAGAATTCACACAGGACATGCAGCATCACAGTGTGAAACCAGCCAATGAGAGTCTGACAGCCAGCCAGAAAGACTGTGACAAACACTTACAACAATGCCTATGTAAACAATATCCGCTTTAAATCTTCACCAAAACTTCGGACAGCTCCCTGTATTGCACAGCTGCAAAACTGTCCATGATACAACTCAAAGCTCTACACCAGCTCAGCTCCACTGTCCCCAAAAGTTCTCCTGTCAGCGCTACTAAAACGTCGTCTCCTCTATTTTCCTAGACAATATTTTTGCTCGCATTGGCAGGCAAAGCATTTTACCAAAGCCGCATTTAATGATTTCTACCTCCAAGCCACGACCACGGGGGCAGCGAAAGGGGAGGACAGGCGGCCACAACAACGGCAACAGGCACCACCGGCCCTGTCAGACGCCACGGGCGGCAGCGCGGCTCCTCACAGCGAGCCGCTTCCCACAGCTTCTCCCTTCTCCGGCCCGCGGCCGAAGCCGCCCCGCACCCGCCAACTCCGACAGCGGCAGCACGACCCGCCCGGGCCCCGAGCGCTCCCGGCCCCGCGATCCGCCGCCCGCACCGGCGCTGGGGGAGCGGGGCTCCCGCCGCCCCGCGCTG
>VYZR01125252.1:6278-17290 GCA_013400675.1 Oxylabes madagascariensis
GAATATCATAATTTCAATCTGTAATTTACTGAAATATCCTTTACACTGGGTATTCCTTCAGTTGCCTTGCGAAATAACATCAGTTTGCCAGCACTATGTATCGTCACTGGCATGAGTTAGTCAAGAAAAGTTACCACCACAGATGGTACAAAGGCTATCAGCAATTTTGCTGAAGTACTCCTCTGCTTCAACGCAACTGAAGCGTAAACAAGTAACTGCCACAATTGGAGCACGTGAAATTACTGGTTCACAAATGTTTTCTTCAGTAGTGCAGAACTGATATTAACAGCTTCTTAGCAAACTTTCAACCAAACCACAAATTTCTGCTTGCCAAGCACGTCAATAATAAGAGACCATTTATCTCCTGGTTATTTTACTTTCACATTGTGAAATCAAAGTAATGGTAGGGCAGAGCACTACAGTTTCGCCAATAAGGCCTCTCTACACTCAGATTTCTGATCAAGCTATGGACAGTCACCATGATATAAAGTTCTATTTACAAAAACTCAGGTGGAGGTTGGGCCCTTCCTGTGGACAACAAGTGAAAGGACCAAAGGATATTGTCTTAAGCTGCACCAGGGAAAGTTTAGGCTGGACATNGAGAAGTATGTGCAAGACATGGAGTCTCCAGAGGAAAGCTGCTGACTGAAGGATGTTCAGCAGGACAGACAGAACCTCACTGTAACAGAAGCCAGGTTTGCATGGTCAAAACCTGGAAAGATGGGGTGACAGTCTAGAAATGTCACAGCACACCCCCTCACCAGCCCATGTCCTTCAGGCAGGAGAAGTCAGTGTTGGCTCATGTCATAAACTCTCTTAGGACAGTGACAAAGACACCGGCAGCTCTCC
Source organism: Oxylabes madagascariensis (assembly GCA_013400675.1). Lineage (NCBI taxonomy): Eukaryota > Metazoa > Chordata > Aves > Passeriformes > Timaliidae > Oxylabes > Oxylabes madagascariensis. Next base: position 7,128 of record VYZR01125252.1, read on the forward strand.
TAGTCAATGACATCAACAAGTAGGAAGTTCTCCTTTTTCACCCACACTTTTGGGTTTTGAGGGACCTTTCACATGCATGGCACACAAATATTTATGCATCAAGGTAGTGGCAAAATCAAGGAGGAAATTCTCTTAATACAATCCCCTCATGGTGATGAAATCAATAAAGCTGAACAGCATGTGTACATATCTTATCCTCTGTAATAATGCCATGTTATTATGTGCATAGTATAGATTCAGAGGAAAATTATCCTGCTCTCTCTGGAAATCCTGTTTTCTNAGGGAGACAATGAAGTCACTGTTCCTGAAGGGGTTTAAGGAAAGACTGGATGTGTCATTTAGTGCCATGGTCTAGTTGACATGGCAGTGTTGGGTCATATGTTGGACTCAATCTCGGAGGTCTTTTTCAATCTTGCTGGTTCTTTGATTAGCTTTAGTTTTTCAGGATTTTAGACATTAATCAAGAAACAAACCAGGATTTTTCAGAAATGTCCAATGGCAAACACCACACAAAATCCTGAGGAGGTCTGGTCATCTGATGTGGACCCCTTCGCATGTCACGAAAGCAGTGTAGCAAAAAGCAGCACACCACTCCAAGACATTTCTCAAAAGTTTAAAATATTGTCACTGGTACGATCACCAGCCCTACATCTGAAAGCAACTCTGTTTTTTTCATTAGTGTTTCCTAAGCAAACTGACCCAACTTGAGTTTGATATACACTGGGCAGAAAGGCAACAAGAAGATGTCAAGGAAGTCATAGGAGAAGTATGTGCAAGACNAGAGTAGACAAGGGTGCTGAGAAGTCAGACACCAATCCATGAACTATTCTTCCATGCCTCTAATTTGAGAGAGACAGAATAGTCACAACTTTCCAAATCAAATCAATCAAGATGTGTTTGGACATAAGTGAAATGTAAGCGTTACATATTCTGACACATTAGTTATTTCACCTTGAAAAATAAGACTCTACAGGTGGAAGGTACCTTTGCCCTACATGTCCTGATTCTCTGTCTGCAAAGTAAGTGCCCTTTCCCACCTTTCATTTTAAAAGAGCTAGGAGGAAGGAAGAAGAGAAGGCAACTACATATATGAAGAATCTGGCATAAGGAATTTAACAACATTGTTTTCAAATCCAAGTACTAACTGTGTGCAACAAAGGAAAAACAGACCCTTAAAGAAAGAAAACCATACATTAATAAATATTGGCTCAGTATGTAAGCACTTTTTCCGAGCACACTGGAAGTGCAATCCTTTATGAGGGAAAAATTCCCAATATATCATTATGCATGACTGCAAGAAGAGAAAGCAAAGATCATCAGGTTCTCAAAATAGCATAAGAAGTGTTTTCAAACACTGTTTACATGCAAAACCCTGTACAATCATGCCAGAATGTATGTATGTTCACCAGTTTATAACAGGGCATGTTTTCATACTGATTCCCAAGGAATAATGCAGTCAAAACAACACTTAACGTTCCATACCTTGATTATTTCCACCAACTGATCCACACCACTGTCACCTGGAAAGATCGGTTGTCCTAGTAACAGTTCAGCCAATACACAGCCTGCTGACCACACATCTGAAAAGGGAAAGGTGGAGGACAAGGAAAGGTATCAGTAAAATACACATATTAAGCCATTCATAAAAAACCCAGCCATTTTAAGCTACTTACTTTTTCCTTTGCCATGTTTGATAGTGTATGCAACACAGGTAAAAATAAAAGAAAACATTCCTATCCTAATGTTACCAGATACCTGGTATAAAACAACAGTGTGCAGACAGTCTTAGAAGGCAAACTGTGAGACAATGAGAACTGGAAAATCATGTTAAATGCCGTAATATATTGACATTAAAACTTACATATGCAGGGAAAAGACCACAGAATGCTTGGCATTTGGAAATCGAGAATTTCCCCAAACCCCGTGTTTGTTTAAATCACATTGATCATGAACTATGCATAGGTATCGTCCAACACAATGGCTGACGTTTTTACTGTTTCTGAGTGTTGAACAGACTCATTTTTTCCCACATATATTGAAAGCATACATGCACTGACAGATGAGCCAGTACTGCAAGTATTACTGGTATCCTGAAGTACATGATGATTAAGGAATCTGGGAAGCAGCCTCTCTAACCAGTCACTTCGAGATCTAATCTTTATCCCAATTCCATTTGTCAACTTGGATGAGCAACAGAACTGCAAGTCATAGGTCACATGTCAACAAGCATCTGCAGGAGAATCCTTTAACTAATTTTTGTATGTATACCAAAAGCCTCAAGTAGTCCTTAGGAGCTATTCCTCCTACATGAAGAAATTTTTCACCATCTATTGCAGGTATATCTTCTTAAATAATTAGGCAATTGAGTATTACAGAAGTAACTTAGGAATGTATCTAAGTGTACTACAGAACATAGCATTTTATTTTGGAATTTCATTAACTAAAATGAAAAATCTAACAACGTAAATGCAGTAAACATTGTTTATCGAGTGTTTGTGAGAATCTAATGTAATTGCACAGCAAAAAAATGGGATTTTAAGCTGCTCAACACAGTAGAAGCATTGTACTTGAATGCAGAAAACTGCTTCTCCCCAAAAAGAGATTCACTTCAAGGTTTTCTAGAAAGATATCAATTGCTGAATGAATACCTGAAACCTTACATTAAAATTTAATCTCAAGCAAGCAATCGGCAACAGAAGATCTGTAAAGCCTATAATATAAAGAAACACCCCAAAAGGGAAAACCAGTCCCCTTCCACCCATATTTATTTAACTCTAACCTACTTTTATGAGCTAGCCTTGTCCTCTAGGAGGATTTATCTTTTCCACCTGAGATAATCTATGCTATGGCAGGAATCCTTTTTCCCTCATGCATTTAAACTATGTCCCATCCCTGGATGTGTTCGAGGCCAGCCTGGATGGAGCTCTGAGCAACCTGGTCTAGTGTAAGGTGTCCCTGTCCATGGCAAGGGGTTGGAACAAGGTGATCTTTAAGGTCTCTTCCAACCTAAGCCATCCTGTGACTCCATGGTTCCGTGAAGCAGGATGTATACAACTCTGCCAGTTATAACTAAAGGTCTGAGTAAGGAAAACACCTCTGACAGTTCTCCAAGCCATCTATTATCACTTTGTCACAACCACTATGGAGTGGTGCAAAATAATCAAAAAAGCTTTCAGGAATTTAAGATTTATAACAAAATAATCTGCATGTTAAAACACAGTTTTCCTTCTGCCATTTCTAAAGGAAAGAGTGAGAAGGCTATGCAGAAATACTTCCCCTCCTCTTCTCAAGGCCATGGTTCAATTGGAACATACAATAGACAAACAGCACTGTCATTACTTCAGCTTTTGAAATTATTCACTTCCAAATCAAATGGATGCACTTACTCATGTCTTGGTACAAACACTGCATCAGGGTTTATCCTAAAAAGTGTAAAAACCATCCGAAAAAAACAGTAACCAGAAATAATTTGAAGTTAGAGTCCTGAATTTTAGCAAGCAAACATACAAGATGATGCTTTTTAATTTTTTAGTCACATTTAATAAAAGCTGATATGGCCACTGAGGTGCTAAGAACTCTTTTGGACAACAAACTAAGAAGGAATCATGTAAAAAATGTTTAATTGCATCTAACTGCTATTCAGTGTCTCTCTCTGATAGTTCCTGCTGTTGGATCAACACATAAAAACATCATTTTTTGTGTCTCCCATGCATATTGGGTTTCGAGGAATTACACAACAGTTCAACAGATAGCACAGATTTCTTCAGAAGTCTTGAAGAGCTAGATTAAATGTACTAAGCAGTCAGAGCACTGTAACTTAAAAGTCTATTTAAAGATACTTTTAAAGGGTTTTAAATAAGCTGAGTCCTTTACACTGTCCTTTACAAAACAAGTAGTTACACCAAATAAGTAATCATTATTTACAACTCAAATCCTTATTTTGCACTGAAAAGGTTATACATGGCAAGGAAAAATATTTGACAGAATATATACAAACATAAAGCTGACAGGAGAGTAAGTAATCAATGACAATTCACTTCCTTTTAAGATTTTGAAACTATACTAGCACTACTTTTTTCAGATTAGACTGTGGCTTTTAAAAACTGTTTTAAATAACATTCTGGTCTAGCTGCTCCATGAAGTTGGCTTTGTGCTGTTTTTGCTCTTCCTAGTTTCCCTAAATGCTTTTGCACTCCACCAGCCTATTTCAGACAAGTCTGCAGGGCAGAAGTCTCAAATCCAACACATAAAGTTTATAAAGACAGCGGGGAGCATCAGTGTTGCTGCCAAGGTGAGGAGGGCTCAGTCCCTGGGGGAAGCGCTGGGCTTGCCCCAGCCCTGCCAAACTGCAACTGCAAACAAGTCAAACAATGGCAGGTCCTTGCTCAAGAGGGCCAAGCACAAACAGCGGCGGGCACATGAGAAAGCTGAGGGCATCACACGGGAACAGAAGGAAAAAAGCAAGAATGTAGGTCATGAGGAAATAGGTGGCAATGGCTGAGGAATACTTGCTGCATTCATGCTGGGTTTAATCCCTCAAACATACAACAAATCCATCAGAAACCAATGTAGTAGTTCCTTATGCACTGGAATCTTCCAAACTAGGCAATTTAATGTCTTGTTAAAAGTCTATTACTTTTCCTTTGTTCTACCTGCTAACACTTTAAATACACAGCAAAGTAAAACACAGGCATTTCAAAATCTCAATCTTTTTTCCAGGCATGTAATATCACCAACTTCCAAATTAGGACTTTGGCAATGTTTTCTGGGCAAGGAAATGAACAAATCCTTTAAGCATCCTCAACAAAATCCAGAGAGTAGAGGCTGAGCAGCTCCAAGGAGGGACAGAAACAAAACACAAGACACACAAGTATTTATAAAACTCTTGATAAGCTATGTACAACAATGAACAAACTAAGAAATTTCATCTCTGCTGAAACTTGATGGAATTTATGCCACTGACTAAAATTTGGTTCCAGGATAGTCTGCTCATTTTTTCCCCACCCCCTTTATATCTTGCATTTTAAAATTTATCTATCACGGGAGGATGGTAACATTTTTCCTCAAGCCCGAAGTAAACAAGTACTAATTTCTGTATTTAAAGACATGATACTTAAAGGAAGTGATCAGTTTTTGATAGTTCCTTCCCAGACACTTTTCTTAGTACAGTCAGAGCTAACTGCTACAGATTAATATGTGGTGTAACTACCTGCTCCCATGGGAGAAGAAGTGTTTTCTGAACTACTTCTTTTCAGTATGTGCAAGTTAATTAAAACAAACTAGGACTCTCATTCACATGCTTTAAATTAGCTAATAAACAGGGTAAGACAGAATCTTAAAAGAAAATATGTAAGCAGATGGTCCTTACGCCAAACTAGTTGGGACAATGTGAAATTTTAGGAGAAAATACTGAAGGCTATTCATTTTAAGAAAGCAGGCAAGGGTACTTTCTTCATACTTTCAGTGAAATGTAATCTACACAATAAATAAATACAACTGCCAGGCAACAGCAACCTTCAAATAAGCTTATTTCAGACAGTTTTCATACATTATAATGGAAGCGAATGCTGTATCTTTCCTAGACTAAAGAACACTTAGACAAATACCATTATCACCAAATCTACCTCCATTAATTTAAACACACAAAAATCATATAGCCTCTACCTCCATTATTTTAAATGCATAAAAATTCATATAGCCTCTTGTACTACAAAGCTTGTCTTAAATTAAGTTTCTACTACTTTATTGATCTTCAGAGCTGTTAGATGGACATTGCCTAATAATCTATTCTCTATAATGCCCTTGCTTTTGAATGCATTCTAACATTACAGAAGGTAAGAAAACAAGTATTTCTCTTTAAATCAGGAAGAGGCATCTGGGAGGACCACCTGCAAAATACACTCCTTAGCTTTAATTCTATTACGTGCAATGGCCATTTTGAGTTGCAAATTAATATCCGTTCCACAAATTTCACTTTTTCTGATCTCAAACTCTGCCTTTCCAAGCTGAAAAGCTGGCCCTCTTCTTCACAGCACAAACACCATTTATTGTATTATACTCTAGCTCCTCTTAACGCATTATTTGAAGGACATGGAGGAGGAAGGGAGGAAAAAAAAAAAAAAAGGTTTTTCTCATCCACTTAGTACAAATTAAGAACTTCCATTTATCTGATGCTTTATGGGGCATATTTACCTTCCTACTTTTTTACTACCCTCATCTATTCATCTCTGCCTCACTATCCCTTCATCCTGATGGACTTCCTCCATCTTGGAGATGACTCAAAATTGCTGCTCTGGAAACTGTGGAAACAAATCAAGAGTCGGAAAAGCAGCCCTGGGAAGTCATAAAATCAACAGCTTCTAGTTGCCAAATGCCAGACCCCGAAGTGCTTTTCACTGCTGCTTGTTTGAAACAGTATTTGGGATGTCAGAACAAGAGCAAAATTCAGGATTACAGGCAGGAGTGCTATGTTGGTGGAAGTTTCGCACATCAAGCCACCACAGATCCATGGATTGAGGAGAAAGAGTAAGGCTGAAACATGAAAATGCTTGTTTGTTGCAGGATTTGGAACAAAAACTAAACACGGGTATCTCTATTCTTTTGCAATGAAGAGATGAAACTACAATGACAGGTGGTAGAGTAGTTCAGTAAATTAACACACCTGTTTTTTTTCAGCATTGGAAGTTGCCATCTGAGAAAGAAGCAAAACCTTCTCACTGTTTGGCAACAGCTCTGGGACACACTTGATGGTGGTTCTTCCCAAGAAACTCTTGAGACAGGCCAACTACACAGGCCTGCAGAAGAGCTTCTGCTCCAGGCTGCTGAGGTGAAACACTCGTGCTTGCGAGGAAAGTGAATGAACAACTTCATGACACTTATTTTTGGACACCCCAAGAGAAACCGCCAACAGTCATGCAGATCAATCTTTCCCTGCCAGTGGCTATAAATGTTCCCTCTAGAATGCTCCCAACTCCTGCCAGCGCAGCAGTGGAGCAACACACTGAGACCAGCAGCCCCCCGTTGTGCAGAAGCCCCACCAGGATCTGGTGAGCCCTCCCCTGCCCCGCCACCTCACCTAGGGAAAACACATGACATTGAGGCAAAGCTCAGCTGCACAGCTTCTTTCCATGCAAAAGGAGCACATGGCAACAGAAACATCTGCATCCACCCCTATGCCAGTGCCTGTCCCAGGACAATGTAGGGAAATGTGGGCAGCCATCCCAGGGTTTTTCAGCAGCAGCATCACTCATATGAGCAGCACTGCCAGAACCCTGCCATGAATATACTCCAGGATGCTATAACACACACAGACTGGGGAAAGGAAGAAGCCTCAGTCAAAACACTGGCAAGGCATACCTGAAGGGCTTGATTTGGGAAAAAAAACAACAAACCAGCCCCTCACTTCCCTCTCCCCACCTCAAAAGACCCCAAACAACCAACAGCAATAACAAACTCCTGCAAATCAGCTGCAGAAAGCAAAGGATGTTCATTCCCAGCAAGCTTTAGGGACACACACAAACACACACTTGCAGAACTCCTAGCCAAAGGTGCCCAAACTGTACAAGCTATGAAGGCACTCAATTGACATGAATATTTGTGCCTGACCACTGAAAAATCCCATAAAGATGTAAGAGAGGCACAGAACAGAGCTATTATGGGCACAGATTTGCAGTTATTTGGCAACAGTGACTATTTAAAAACTTGCATAGGTCATTTCCCAGGTCATTATTTTAAAAATAGAATCCCAGGTCTCTGGAGGCACTAACTGCAGTAAATGTGATTTGATGCTACTCTTACTATGATATATATTTAAATGCAGCACTAATGAGAAGCACACATGACCAACACAGCCAGAACCCTCCCATGAATATACTCATATATATATAAGAAGTGTAACAAACATCACACCCCTTTATTTTTTAAAGGGACCTTTTGGGTTAGAATTGAAGTCATGCACCTCAATGAAACAATCAAGATCGTAAGAAGTTAAATGCCAGTTTACAGTTTGTTGTGACATGCAGGATGAAAAGACACATCCTGGAACCAATTGCTACACTGAAGAGCAAGTAATGCCATGAGGACAAATTCACGTGTTTACAGACAACCTGGATAAAGCCAGACAGCCTAATGCAACTCCTGGTTACAATGCTAAAGATGACTAAAAACTGACATGGTCGTAATGCAGCTGGCTGTGCTGTCAAGCCAAGGGCCACCAGTGTCACTGCCTAGTCTTAAAAAGCACTTCTTGCTCAGAAATATTTCCAATAATTATCCTATTGCAGCGCATTATCATCATAAGCCCTGCAGTAACATTAACAAACAACAAAAACCTTCACAAAAAAAAACTGGAAGTCTTGCAGACAACAAAGGAAAATTTCTACTTAGAACAACTTTTGGCTTTGTATTCTTCACTGATTTAACTTTTACCGTAGTTTTACTAGAGGATATTTAACAGGGGGAGTAAAGATCCCTACCTTACATGTAAAGCTCACTTTTGTTACCACACATACACAAGTGATTCTTACAGAGTGATGAAGACTACAGTGGGAAAAGGCTGCTATGCTAACAACTCACAAGAAAAACAAGAACTGAAAAAAACAAGCATGCCAACATATAAGTTCAAAAGGCAGTATTACAACACTCAAGCATTTCACAGTTCCCTATACTCTGAGCTATGGATAAAGCACTAATAATTACATGCTCTTTTCCCCTTCTTTTAATAAATCTCTCTATGCTTGTTGATTGGTTTTCCAACAAGCTGGATAAATTTGAATGAACCATCCCACATGAAATAAGGAAGAGTCCTCACTATGCAACATTGCTGCCTACCCAGCAAGAACTACGGAATATGTACAAACAACAGCACCACAAAATTAATCCTTAGAATTTCCAGCATACTGCAGAACACTGGGAAACTGTAAAGCCTGTAAAAGCATTTCATTCCTGCTCATCTCCCAAATCCAAAGACTGCTGAGAAAGAAGCGGAAGGTGGATAGGGCAGGAAGGAATGAAGGAGTATTAACTTAATTTTCAAGCAATTCAGTGCAAATTTCAAAGAAAGGACTTGGAGGGACAGGTGGGGGTTTTCGGCACAAGAAAGTCAGAACAATGACTGAAATTCAAGATGTTTTTGAAGGTAAGTGAAAAATTGCACTTCAGAATGGAATTTTTATTAGAACTATTTTAGAGACCAGCAGGTAGAACAAAAAAAATGGAAAGCGCAACTTGAAAAACGGTCTGCAGTTGGAGCAAGAGACACTTCACAGGCTTATCTATAAAGCAGCTTCTTTTGCTGACACATAAAACACTCGTTTTATGCAGTTATCCTCTGAAACAAGAGGTCTCAGAGCACTCTGATAATGCAGCTCAGCCAATCGACTAGCTCTCAGCTGGCAAAAAGATGTCAAATGGGATCAGTCACCTTCCTCTCACTTATGAGCTCACAACACTTTGCTTTTACCTGGGCTCTGCAGCCTATTGGACTGCAAAATAATGCTGATGGCACTCACTCACACAGCAGGAAGCTAACCTGCCAACATCTCTTTTGTCAGCTGATGCCGAATCAGCAAATTAAACAGCAAGCTGTGAGAGCCAGGGTATCCAGGGGCAAGAGCAGGGGTGGGGCTGACACTTTTGGCAGCAGCCAACAGTAAGATCTGCCCTTCTATCTTTATTGTGTCATTATTTTCCCCAGACTACCCTTGGTTCTGCCTCGTTTTCCTACCAGGAAGATATGCAAGAGTTGCTACAATACATACTAAATAGTAACTAATGGGAAAAAATATTAGTGACAGCAGGGAAGTCCTCAGGAAGATGTTGAGGTGGGGCTTTTTGTTCCTTTTTAAGGAACGAAACTTCAGAGTTAAAACAAGCCAGCCAGCCACTGAGTTCAAACATAATAAGTTTAAATATACTGGTTATTAACATAGTCTGCCAAGAGTTGATCATGATCTCCAAACCCTTTTGAAAACATTAAACCTTGCCTAAGTGACTCAAGTCCATAAGCAAGGTAAAAGGTTTCCCAACATAGTGCTGAGAGCCAAATCTACGCTCTTTTGCACTAGAACTCTGAAGAAGCCCAGGTAATATCTTGACTGAAAAACTGAAGTAGTTACCAACAACCAGCCAACACACTGTTGTTCATTTCCAAGATTTTCATTTTG
>VYZR01125258.1:0-17670 GCA_013400675.1 Oxylabes madagascariensis
CATGAAATCAGGGCTACACTCTGGTGAAGTTTGTTTTTCCCTTTGATGTCCATTGCCTGGCACAGGCTGCTGCTTGATTTTCTTTATCAATATCATATTTTCGTAGTTTGTGATGCAGAGCTATTCATTTGCAATCAGTTGCTTAATGTTAGATAGGGAAAAAAAAAAACAGTGTGTTTCCTATTCTACTTTTACAGGAAATCTAGTAAATAAAATTAATTTCTATGTACTAACTGGATTTTTTTTTATTTTTTTTTTGCAATGTGATTAACCATGTATTAAGACCAACACAAAATTTCCAAGTTATTTATAGTTTGACTCTATTCCTAGTAAAAAAGGGGATGCAAGGATTGCAGTATTAGATTGGCACATTTGGCAGGACTCTGTTCCCCCCAAGAGCCAGAGGCTTCAAAGGAAAGTGCAAGAAGTGCTCTTGTGGCAGACAGAGGTCAAACCTGCAGGTCAGGACTGAGATGAATGTGAGCAATGCTGGGGTGTAAAAGTCAAGCAGCTCCTGTCTCAGTGAGCATTCTTCCAGCTTGCCTACATTGTGTATCTACTGGGATTGTAGATATTGACCTGAATCACAGCAAAAGCACTAAAGAAATCATTTTCCTGTATTCTTTATGTGTGTTGCAGGTATTTATTACATCTGAGTGTGTAGTTGTGATGGGGGGGTTGAAAATTTACATTAAAAGCTTTTTTTCAGTGTCAGATGAAGTAGAAGAGAAAGTGATAATAAAATGAAAGTATGAAAAGAACACTTCTGTAGTTTGGAGGAGGGTTGATGTTTTGCTTTCCTTTTCTTTGTGTTCTAATTATATCCTTCTCTGCTTTTAACATTGCTTAGTTCTACAGTTTTTTTGATAATTTGACTATTTGCAGAGGCTAAGAAATGTACATCAAACATCTTCTTCCTGAATTTAGTATTCTCCTAGAAATAAAAGCTAACATTTTGATATTGAAAGATTCCTAACAGTTTTAAAAATAAGGCTACTACTCTGGCCAATTTAAAAAAGCCACAAAGATGCCAAGTTTACGCCCAAACTTTAAAAAATGGAAACATTTTCCCAAGAGCAGAACCCATCAGCTGAAGCAGCTATTTCAAATGCCAGTGGTGTACAAAGATTTATAATACATATTAAGTCCCTGAAACAGAAGTTTATGGTGGAGGAGACGAAGAAACTCAGATTATTTTGTGACTGGTAGGAAAAATAAGAGTGAGAATAAATGTTGAGAAGCCTTAGAGCAACTGCAGTGCTTTGCCTGAGCCAAGAACCCCAAAGGGAGCAGCACAACCAGTCCAGGACTTGTCACCCACCAGCAAAGACAGCAGAAGGACCCAGCAGAGTTCTTGCTTCTCCTTGGCCCCACCATGCTGAGCAAACAGTTAATTAGTGATGCAACAAGCTCCCAATCAAAAAAGTCCATCTCTGCTCAGTGTGTCTGTAATGACCCCGTCCTTGCTATTTGCTAGGAAAGGAAGTTCCCTGAATGGCAAAGGAACAACTCCACCTCTCTGGAGTTGTGCAGCACTGCAAAATCGCAGAAGAATTCATGGCCAGTCCCTCCCATTGCTATGCCAGTCCTGCTGTGCCTCTCAGATGTTTTATGTATCCCATTAACCAAGTCTTAGATGTTATCTATAAGGGATATGTGAGTATGAAATATTCATTTTTAACCTGAAAACATTTAAAATATGCAAGCATATATTCAATTTGGAATTTCAATTTTATGCTGATTTGCATAATTTATTGAAAGAGAAAGCTTAGTTTATTACAAAGCTTTAGAATAAATTTCTTGCCTCGGGGTTGCTAAGTATACCCAGACCAGGTACATGACCATTCAGAGCATGATGTGAATGCTTGAGGTTATTTAATTTAAACTAAAGAACTAAATGCTATCTTCTGGCATCCTTCAATATTTAGACATGTGTCTTTACCTGGCATTCAAATGCACCCATGTAAATTCCTTTACCTCTTTTCATTTTTAAAAACTGCTCATATAAATTTCCAATCATAGCAATTCCTAATACTACTTTTTTATAAAAGCTCTCCCTGCAAACCATTCTCACACCAGGCCAAACATCAGGCACTGCTTCCCATGGCTGTTTCTGGGCTCCCTGTGGCCATGCTCACGTTTATGGAGAGTTCCACACCCCACACACAGCCCTGCTGTTGCCCTAACTTCAGCCTTCTGAATTGTTTTCGTCTTTGTTACAAGAGTTCTCACGCTTTCAAGTATCAACAAATGGTTTGTTTTCATATTTTCATGGAGGAGGAGAGAGCTGACAGACTGTTGGCCTGACCAGTGTGTTGGAGGGGTGGCAGCTTCACCCTCCAATCCACTGTCACCTTTGGAATTCCATCAAATGTCAAAGATGTAAATAAAGTTCCTTCTTTTCCAGCACGACTCAGCGTGTGGGAGCAATTCTTTCCTGTCTCCTTTCCACATTTACCCACTTGCACACCTATAATATGTTTTCTAAATTTGAACTGATGCTTCAACAATTTGTTTGTACAAAATCATATTTGCAAATACATCCTTAAAAGTTATGTATCCGTGTGCTCACTTTAGATATGCCACAATTTTCACATTTTAACAGACATGGTCCGGCACTTCTGGAAGGAAGCAGAGACCAAAGAAAAAAATACAATGTCTAAAAATCAAATAAATTATTTTCCCAGGGTGCATCCAATCTTGTCTTCCAATATTCAATATCCATATAGAAAAAACATTTCAGCTTTATTCCAGTGAATCAGAATAAAAACAAGTGGTAGTTTTTAAGCTTTATAAAGGTATAACTGAGAAAAAAAAAACTGTCACCAAAAAAAAAATCTGCCCTGCCTATGTAAATGTACCAAGCAACAGAACACCTTCTTACCTGGAAGTGCATGACTTTATCTCTCTGCAATTTGAAACTATTATGCTGACAAATACAACCCAGTAGGGATCAGGCACCACTTGGAGATGAACATTTTTGAAACCCCTATCTATCATTAAAAAAATCCACACTACCAAATACAGTGGAACAGATGGATCCTGATCAGGGACCAGGAGAGGCTGAATGCAGCAAGTGCTGAAGATTGATACCTACTTACACAGAAGCAATCTGGGCACAGGGAACAGCAGGTTGCTACAGACATTTGGCATATTTATTGATGCATTAAGGGTGTTCCACAGCTCCATTTACATATATACAGGACTATGTAAAAAACATAGTATATTAGGCTTCCCACACACATAGAAATCTTGAATTATAATGACTAGGCTACACATAAAACTTAGTGAAACCCGCGATGTGGGATAATCCATTGTCAGCACTGCAATTTAACAGTGCTTCCATTTTCAAAATGCCAATGATATTTACAGCTCAAAATGCCTGGCCCAGTTTTGTTCCCAATAGCAAAATCAATTACAATCTCCCATAAAGTGGGAGAGAAGCAAAATCAGGCACTGTTGTATCTATTAAAGCAAAGGTACAAAACTTCACCATAAATACTCCCAGTTTAATTGCCCTTCTGCAGCACAAATAGCTGAGAGGCAAAACATCTCTGCTGCTTCTTTAGAAACTCTAATGTGTAACATGAAAACACATAATTGAAGAAAGTCTTGAGGTGAATTTGAAAAGTCAAGTAATAGTTGTTAGCAGAAGACCAGAAAAAAGCTTGTATTCATCATCAAGTGCATTGAAAAGACAGATTGCATCCCTGCAGCCCTCACCCCAGGACATACATTTGTCCTTCTAATGCCAATGGAGTTTAAAAGAATTTATCTCACCAAACTGAGAAGCTGCTGTATCACTTCACCTCATCAACTTTTAGCTCTGAACTAATGTTTGTGGTCACAACTTGACATGGACTTGCCTTTTCTTCTTTATTCTGAGGACAATCTAGTGTTCTAACTTGTAAGCAGAGAAGTTTGCTCAAGTCTTGCTTCCTTTCCTTTGACTGTTTTAATCTAGTTTGCTGTTGTACACACTGGGCTAAAATACCTGTCCTGACTCTTGTTGTTCTCTTTCTGTGGGAGGAGAACATTACACACAAATTTAAGGTTTGAGCAGTAAAAAAAAAAGAAAACAAATATCAGAATACCTATGCAAGTTTGGAGATTTAGTGACGGTTTCCTATGCTATAACACTGCACTCTTTAGCCAGTCATTTCATCAGCAATGAAGCACAAAAACTGATGCATTCAGCTGGAGTTTTAGCAAGGAAACGTGTGTCATCACCCAGGAAGCACGCAGAACTCACAGTCAATAAACCAGCTCTCTCTTGAGCAAAGTAATCTGTGTCAGTCCTTCTGTGGCACCTCTGAGGTTGACTTTCTTCTTAAGGATGCAGATCACATTCCCTTGAGATACTCATCTCTTCCCGTGATGCACTTGAGTGACAGAACAACAAGCCCAGTGCAAAGAAATGCCACTGGGGTTGGCAAGCAAATTCCATCAGTATGCAGTGTTTGCACAGCACAGTTTAGTACCAGCAGCTCACACAGCCCCTTGCTTTGGAACAGAATTATAATTAAGCCCTAAATCTTCAGCTTTCTGATTAATTCTTATCACACAGGTCTTCTGCATTTTCCTGTGTGAGTCTGAAAATGTGCTTGTCACCAAAGAAAACAGCATATAATGGTTAACCAGCTTTGAGATGTTGTTGTCTGTAGGATGCCCAGGTACAATGTACCTAGGACATGAATATCTGGTAATTTCCTCATTAATTATGAGGTTTAAAAACCTTGTCAGAACATTAATGTTTTTCTGAAGTACCATTTCCCTCCTCTGACGTGTGAAAACAACGTAAGTGAGGTAAGTAAAAGCTGTAAGAACTTGGGATGTGTCAGTTCAGTTTAGAAACACCCTCTGTGTTTTATGAACAAGTATTTTCTAAACATTTGCAAGTTCACAGCAAACACATTCCAAACCCAAGAGCTGCATAGACCTACAAGCTTCTGAGGAATGTCTCAGAAAAGAAAACACAGAGGCAAAATGCCAGTAAGTCTCCTTTGATGCTGCCACGTTCAGGAAGCACTGTGCCATTCTCACACAGGTTTAAAAGACCATTGACCATCTTATTTAGCTCAGAACAACACCATTATTTGTCCTTTTCCCCTCTGTGTAGCCAAGCCAGAGGAGCACTTGGAAGATTTTTCCCCAGCAATCCCAGGAAAGGGCAGATGTGTGGGCTTAACATGGAGAAGGATCCAAATCTTTCTCTTCAGACTTCTTCCCTGTCTGTATTGGAAACAGCCTCCTGTCTCTCCTTCATGTCAGCAAAATAATTAAGGTTTTTTAAAGACTCCACAGCAGGTTGGGGGAAAAATCACCATATAAATCAGATCCTTTACTGAACTCACTCTTTCTCCAACTCCAAAACACAAGCTCAGAAAGAGTCTCATGTTACTTTACAACCCAAGATACATTACAGCACTAACTCTGATCTGCAGCAATTAATTTTAGGGTTATTTCAGTGACATATGCAGATCTTCCAAATGTGTGTGCATATTTTCCATAAAACATGAATTACACTTACTGCATAGCAAGTAAATATACGAGACTGTGATATTTGAAAAGAAATAAACATTTTGGTAACCCTCTTACTGATCTAACACAGATTAACTTCCCATGGATGCTTCTCTCAACTGTTACATTCAGATGATATATTAACAGTATCATAGAATGGTTTGGGTTGGAGGGAATTTTTAAAGACTGTAGTCCAAAACATCTTCAGCCCAACCTCTTTGCCATAGACAGGAACATCTTTGACAAACCCAGGTTGCTCAAAGCCCCTCTAACCTGGTCTTGAACACTTCCAACGATGGGGCTGTCACAGCTTCTCTGAGCAACCTGTGCACAAAGTCTTCCCACCCTCATCATATAAAAATTCCATCCCTATATCCAAGTCAATCTACCCTTTCACCCCATTTTCCTGTCAGGCCCTGGTAAAATGCCTTTCTTTCTTATAAGCCCCTTTTCTGTGCTAAAAGGCCTCAATAAGATCTCCCCAAAGCTCTCTCTTCTTCACGCTGAACAGAAAAACCTGCATGGCAAAGGGGGTGATGTTTACTCTGAGATCCAGCTCATAAAGGATGCCTGGTACCAGCTGGAAATGACCAGCTAGGGAATGAAATAAGAAAAGGTCCCAGGTACAATCAGTGGTGAGGGTACATGGCAGGTCCAAAATCAGAAAACCTCATTTAGCAGGGTCTTGGACAAGGAATTCAGCACTACAAATCTGCAGATTGTTGAATCCCTGGGTTCCTGGGGTTTTTGGTACAGATGATGGTGAAATGGGAAGTCCTCTGGATGCCACACAAAGTGCAAGGAAAAGGCTAAGGGAATCAAAGTGGACAGTAACTTGGATGACAGGTACAAAGTAATAATAAAACACTGCTAAAACACTGACAAAATAAAAATAATACTGCCATGAAAACAATTTTCATTTCGGGAAGACAGTTCTCAGTAAGTGAGAACTGGAAACAAGCTGTCCCAGGATGCTGGCAGCTATTTAAAGAAACATTTTTAAAGGCCAAGTACAAACAGTCCAATCACAGAGTAAGAGATCATCTTGGCTATGTTGTAAGCTCTTCTCTGATCCCAATACAAGGAAGCACACTGGAGATGAAAATAAGATCAGATTACTAAAGAATTCAAAGCTATTTTCTAGTTCCCCGTATCAACTTGTAGGGAGAAAACCAATTAATAAAATGAAATTACAGGAAGAAGTAATTCAAACACATTGTGCCTTATGAAAATGTGATGGTAACTTATTCAGTCCTGCACTCAGGAAGTGACCAAAGGGGATACAGGTCTGAACAGCTTGCCCATCAGCTTCTTAATCAGAACTGAGTCAAAATATGCTTTTTTTTCATTTTATTTTGATCAGCATTTTTTGAAAAGCAGCGTTAAAAGGAAAAAAAAAAAAAAAGAGAGAGAGAAAAAGAAAACATAATAATGGTGAAATATAAAGCTTTTTCCCTAATCCTCAAAATCAGTAGAGTGGGCATTACTCCAGAGCAAACAGACACTGAAACCCAGCTCTCCTGCTTTACAGATGCTCACACATCACAGGCACTCGCTGAGCTGAGGATGTGCTGGGATCTCCCCTGCTGCCGTGTCATTCCTTTGGTGACAACACCCTGCCCTTGGCACGGCTCTGGTGTTTGCAGGGAGGTCACAGCGAGAGTTTCAGCTCAGTTCTGCACTCAGGAGATGCTCACGGGGTGTTTCAGCTCAGGGCTGCGCTGAAGGGATGCTGGGCACCGATGGGATGCTGGGCACCGATGGGATGCTCGGCACTGAAGGGATTCTCAGCCCTGATGGGATGCTCAGCCCTGATGGGATGCTCGGCACTGAAGGGATTCTCAGCCCTGATGGGATGCTCAGCCCTGATGGGATGCTCGGCACCGAAGGGATGCTCGGCAGGGTCTCAGTGCCACCGTGTGGTGCAGCTCCCCGGCTCACCCTGCCCTGCCAGCGCCCGGCTTTAAAACAGATTGACAACAAGCAAAACCATGTTCAAACCGCGTGTTTTCTTTGCAAATCGACTGGCTACACCGCTGGCATTTCCAACTCGGCAGCGCTGAGGGGCAGTGGGACTGAACTGACAGTGCAGTGATGCCTGGAAGAGGCAGTGTAAGGGTGAGGGTTAAAAACACCCCTTCTCTGACACCCTGCATCCACAACCATGAGGGTTTAAGTGATTTCATTTTTTTTTTTTTTTAGAGAACCACTAAGAATAAAGTTCTCTCAGAGTTTTTTCCTCTTTAAGTGTGGAATTGAAGACAGGAAAGAATTGCTCCCACACGCTGAGTCGTGCTGGAAAAGAAAGAATTTTATTTACATCTTTGACATTTGATAGAATTCCAAAGGTGACAGTGGATTGGAGGGTGAAGCTGCCACCCCTCCAACACACTGGTCAGACCAACAGTCTGTCAATGCTCTCTTCTTCCATGANAACTCCTATAAACTCCTGTTTTAACTCACTCTCACAGGCTCACAGTGCATGTTTTAGATGTTCTCAGCTTTTCTAAAGCATGGGAAATTGTCATTACAGGTAAAAGAATTATAAAAGAAAGGCCTCATAAAACCAGGCCTGCTCTGTTAAATTGCCAAAGTTAGCCTGNCTGTGACTATGAGTGCAGCCCACCCGAGGCACAAGGACGGTGTTTCCTGACTGCCACTGGCTGATCTGAGCTGCCTCACCTCTGNTGAGTTCCCATGCGAAAAAAATCTTGGTATGAAAACTTGTCAGCAGAACAACCTGTTCCTGGGTTGAAAAACAAATGCAATAACAAGGGATTTGTCCCATGAGAATAAGTAAAGAAAATATGTAAAGAAAATCAAGATATTTGATAGGCGAGTAGAATACCTTTTACTAACCAATAGAGTAATTGGCAAGAAAGCTATTAACCAATTAAAGTTGCACACAAGGTCCATAAAAACTGTATAAAGTGAGTTGTGATAATAAAAAATTGGCTTTTCCCACAAAAAAAATAATGGAAACTCAGCTAATTTATTACCACAGGAAATTAAGCTGCTACGCAGAGGATTATTGGATCGACCCAAAACTAAATATGGCACATTTAAATTGTCCATCTTTTACCCTCTGCACAGCTCTTTACTCCTAGCTCTGAGTATCTAGATTTGATTTATACTTCAGCCATGCGCAAACATCGTGTGAGCAGGTCACTGACCAGTTGAACACTCTGCTCTGGCCCTGAGCAGTTGGCCAGCACAACTTACATCTAAATCCTCGTTATGCAAACGACGTATGCAGATAATTGCGTGTTCCGTCTTATTGTTTTGATGTCTTGGAGCAGATAGCAGAAAATGAACCAGACTGGAAGCAACCAAGTGAGATTTTTGCAAAGCTTTACTTGCAGTGAGTTCCTGCCACTGCTCCCATCGCGGGGCTGACATTCAGCCTGTCCTCCCTCTATCAGATGCCCGTGCTCCTCTTATCGCCAGCCAGCAGAAACTCCACTCTGGCCTCAATAAACTGCCAGCTCTGTTTGCAGCCAGATTTTTAAAGAAGCGACTCAAAGCCCCATAATTCATGGGAAGAGATGAGTTTCTGCTCCTAAATCAAGATGCACGGAGCTGCTGCTCCTAAAGAATGCATTAAATTCACATCTCTTTGTTTGGCAGGGCAGGAGGCTGTGCTGTAATAAGCTCTGTCTGTAAAACTTATAACAGCCAAATAATGATAGTAATCTTTAAATAAAGTACGTGTGCCATAACATTTCTGTTGATCCTTTCATTTTGAGGGATTTTCTGCTTAATCTGGTTTCCTATTATGATTATTATTGTTCAGTCAAATGCTGTATGCTTTATTTGTACACCACACAAAGGCCTTCATGAGAATATAAAGTTTCCAACTTAAAGATTCAACCTAGCTTTCAGACCCACATTGTATCCTAAAGGAAAAGTGCTTTGGCTTGGGGATGTGGTTCCTAAAAATGCACTGCTTTTAAAGAATATCCAACAAATCTGGTCAAATCATATGCAGAGCTCTGTTTATTTTATTCCACAAGAAAATGTATTTAGAGAAGCATTTGCACCAGCCATACTCCACCAACACTTAGGAGGCCAATTCCCATTTAATAGGCCCAGCTATGAGCCAGAACTCAAGTGAATCTCAAGTTGCTCTCCAAAGGATGTTATTTTACATGCAGAAAACCAAAGTAATAACACCACCTTACTATTGTTTGTGGATTTTTTGAAGTTGACACTCTGCAAACAGGTTTCATTTGAATTTCCATTTATCTCCTTGACACCCAATGTCTTAGAATATGAAATATTTACTTTACTGCCTCTCGTTTCAATGCTTAGTTATCTCACCACCAAAAACCAGGCAACATTTCAGCTTATATCTCTAGAATAGGTTTCATTACTTTTTGTTCTCCCAAGGAGTGTATTTGTCAACTTCTTAAAAACACATAAATAAATTTTTACAATCGCTATGTGGGTAAACCTGGCAACAAAAGATTGCAGATTATTTTTCCCTTTCTTGAATGTTAATTTTCCTGTCTGTATCCTCACAAAGGCACGTATGCTTTTAAAGGTCATTACCTCAAAAGGCAGATTTGTAAGCATAAAACATAAATCTTAACTGAACAAAACATGCCATTCCACTGTTAAAGGGTGGATCACAGTCCACATTACCTCACTGGGGTCTAGGGACAGGACAAGAAGGTTTAGGAGGTGCCGCACACTATTTCTATGGCCAGAGTTACCAAACAGGAGCATCCCAAGGCAATGGGTCACTCTAAACTTCATCTCAATTCCTTAAAGCCAGAAAAGTACAAGATGAGTTGCACAGGGATGGGATTCAGAGAGTGCATCATAAATTAATATATGAATATAAGTACCTACTATATAAATACCTACTACATAAATACCTACTACCTTGGCATAGCTCGCCACAAAATCACAAAATTCACATATTTTAAAACCAGTTCTGACTGCATCAGGTAAAACTGCTGCTGGGAGTGGCAGGTTTGTCATCTTGAAAAACTGTGCAGGTACTTCTAAAACTCTCTGTAAGGTGCTCAGCATGTCACTGCATAAAGGAGATGACAAATGTACTCAGAAAAACACTTCCAGGAAGATACAGACTTCTTCCTGAGCATGTCATGTGTTTTTAATAACATGCCAGGTTTAATGCTAATGGCTGTTAATCAGAGCCTTCTTCAACGTAATTTAAATATATTTCAATTTCCTAATTTAAAGTTTGGTACTACACAATCTTCTAGACTCAGAACCCGTGTTCATCTTGGTATGAAATATTCATTTTGTTAACAGCATTAACAGCAAATTTCAGGGCTCCCTTGAAATATTACTGAGCTTGGGAAAGAGGCAGGCTCTGATAGAAAGAGGCAGTTTCCCCCTGCAGCCTGGGAAGGCATCAGGTGAGTATAAAACTACACTTAATAGTCCTGACAAAAATCAAGAGATAGCACAACTGAGATTCCCCAAAGTCTGGTTTAGCATCTCATAAATGCATGTGGAACAACAAGGAGGTGACAGGGATGCTTCAGGGAACAAAACTTCTTCCACACAGATGTGGAACCCCTGCCTTGCAATCGAGTCAGAAATACTCACTGAAATATTTGCCTACATATTAGCAAATTTCATCAAAACACATCAAATCCATCCATAAAACCCAGAACCCCCATTCTGGAGTTCTCACAGGACTGTCAGCACACTTCCCACTCCTCATGCTGCAGTTATGGAGAAGGAAAACAAAAAAGCAATAATGCTGCTGACAAAAAAAAAAAACAGAGAGGGGATTTGTTGTTGTTTTGGTTTTTCTCACAATACCAATGCCAGACAAGCTCCACTTATAACCTGACACAGTAGGAGTAATTGAAGAAGATTATGGGATTCAAAAGGTGATGCTGAAGTCAGGTATCACTCCAGTCTATTTCCTTTAGCAGTGCAGGAAGGTTACTTGAAATAAGAGACAAGGTATTATCCAAAAAAATCCCCAAAACATTAAATCAGCTGAACAGTCATGGCTCAGAATGCAAACTGGCCTGCTACCTTTTAATTTTTTTCTATATTCTCATAGCTCATGGAACAGTTCTGAGGTTTTTTAATCATTGTATCCAACTTTTTAGCTTTCCAGTGAAATACCAACATGTAGAGCTTTTAGTCAAATAAAAAAAAAGCAGTGTGTGACAAGCAGGGCAACTGCTTTGTGTGGTGCATTTACAAATCCAGAGGGGTACCTGAGCAGGTGGAGAAATCCTTTTCTGGAGAAATCCTTTTCTAGAGAAACCCTTCAGTGGGTATATTCATTGCTTGTTCAGACACACACATAACACACACAGCTTTTAATCTGAAATTTGGTACATTTAATATTTAAACTTATTTTTCAGCAAGTCCTATCCAAAAAGCATGTTACTATTCAAAACACAGCACTGTAGTCTGAATTTCATCTTCAGCCCTGCCAACAAAGGACTCTGAGCATGACCTGCAGGTGCACACACAGCACCACAGAGAGCATCTGGCAACGTATTTGCCTAAAAACTCAGGTTCTCCTTATGGCACAGGTTCCATCTGTGATGCCTGGTTACTTAAATTAAAAGTTTTATTTCTAATAGATGTGTAGTCACAGTTGTTTTCTCAGTCACAGGCAAAGGAGTCCCACAATTAAAGTAATGCACAATTTCTGCATGCTTAAGCAGGATAACATGGCAAGTACCAGTACAAGTTAACACTTAGAAAGTTCCTTCCTGACTTGTTAAAAAAAAAACCCAAACAGAACAAACTGCAAAATAAACCAGCCAGGAGGAAAAGAATGTTCTTTTCTGTAATTAAAAAGCAGAAAATGAGGAGAAGTCTGTAGGGGAAAGGTTTTCAATGGCATTTGACGTAGACATAGCACTTCCACCCCCAGCCCGTGACTCAAAAGCACCACAGAGCATCAGCAGAACCAGCCTGGCTGGAAGGAAGCCCTGCCTCTACCGTCTTTATAACTTGTTCTGTCAAAACTTTATGGAAAAGAATTTCCCCATAGTCTTTCCCTTCACAGATGTGATTACAAAACAATTAGCAACAATTCTTAGACTAACGTGTGCATCTACATTTTCTGGAATCAACGTATGCTCTTGAAAACTAAGTTTAATATCCCAATAAATAGTGTACCTTAGGCTATTTCTTCTGTCATTCCTATTTAGACCTTAGAAAATAGTGTACAAAATAATTGTGTCCATAAAATGTACAGGCACACATTGGTTGTGCTCAATTTCTATTTGTTTGCATTTGGTGACTACTTGAAGTATTGAGCTTTATTAGTAGAAATGCTTTGGAAAGTGAATTTTCAGCTTATAAAAGCAACCGTTGGCGGAAGCAAAACTTAAATTCACAAATGTAAACATTTATCTGGAAAGCATTTCTGTGTGTATTTGGCTTAAACCAACAATGTACATTGTCTGACTCATAAAAATGAGGAAAGAAACCTTCATTTTCAAAAGGTCCTTGGCAACAGATGGAGCTTCAAACTGATGCCCGTACAGGAAATGCAGCTATTACAGACAGAAATAAACCTGCTTCTGCATTGGTGACAATTAAGGTAGAAACCACATTTCAAATTATTCCTGGTGTGTGATTCACTCATATTCCTCTGTTAACTTAACCTTGGGGGGCTTTTATTGTGTTCCAGAGAAATCATTCCCGTGCTCTCTGCAAACACGTCAGGGCTGGGAAATGTTGCTACTCCTGCTTCATCTCTGAACTCTTCGCTGACATTTCCATTTAAAGAGAATCTGTAGCAGATATTCAGGAGCACATTTACACTTATTTTACATAAAGCCAAAATAGCGGTGTCCACATTAGTATGAGAACCACAGCCTTTGTACTTGCTGTGATTTTCTCTTTTTGAAGCCAGTAAAAATTGAAATTTAGAAAGCAGTCTCAAGCGCTGTGCCTTGAATAAAGTTAAACTGTATTTTAACACTGATTCATTAAAGTGTCTCCATTTTATGTTCTATTCACTTTGACCCTCCACCCACATTTTAATTCTAAGACAAGCCCTGTATGCATTGCATAATACATCACACAGGCAGGAGGTTTTCCATCTTAAACAGCTTCATGCAGCTGCTGCTTTCACTTCACAAACCAGGGCAAATATGCAGGAAAATGTTATATTGCTCTCTTAATTCCTACTCAGCTAATATCAGCTTTAGCTCAGGGGCAGCATTTTGTTGTATGGATTAGATCCCCTTGTTGAGTCCCATTGCAGTCACTCCACAAACCAGGGTAAATTTGACTTTGGCAGGCTGCTGGCACATTCACTGCAAATTTTATTTTGTAAAAATGTTTCCAGTAACAGAACAGATACCGCCTCTGAAATATTTTGGCATCACCTGAACCACTTATTCCAACAGCCTTTCCTTTTTTCTTTATGTGTCCCAATCAGTTCTAGGCCTAAGTCTTGATGAAATAATTGGTTTATTTCATTGTGCAACTAATTTAATGGATTGCTTTAAATTTGTTTAGTGAAGAACCTTTTCAGCACCGTGCAGCAAAAACATAAGACAGGTTTATCTGGAAAGATTCTGGTTTTGTCTTCCCCAGTAATTCCCACAGTTGTTACTGAGAACAAAATCAGTAAAAAACTGTCCCCATCATTTGGAAGTCTCGTAACAGCAATATCATTAAATATTAGAATAATTCTGAAATGTCTCTTCTTTACATCAAACAGAAACAGAGTGTAGTGTTCTGCTATTATGATATTAGTAATTAACATTAAAAAGCTGCAATACAGGATGTGAGTTGTGAGTCTTAATTTATTCCTACCCAGCCTATAGCTGGAATGAACTCTGTGAAATATCCTGTATTAATTTATTGCTACTGTTTAAGCAGCAGGTGAGTTACAGCTGAACATTACCAGAAAATTACTGATCTAATCTGAGATACTGTGTACATTCCAATCACTCATGCTGAGTAATGATGAATAAAGGATGAAACAGAGTTCGTGAGATTTTCAGGAGTAAGAAAACTGGAGAAAGTTAAAAAGGAGAAAAAAAGAAGTTGGTTTATTTTGGCAAAAGACAGTCATTCTTTAAGAGTAAAGGGGAATGTAAGAGAATTTGGAGAAAAATGCTGGCCCAAAATTTGACAAGGGTGAACTGGCTAGAAATTAGAAGTCTGCACATCAGAACTGGGATTCACTGCAGGGCAGTGTTCTGCCTCTTCTAAAGAAGCCTTGCTAAAAGTGCTGTTGCCTGTGACTGGCTATGACACAGCAAATCATCATTTAACTGTAATGCAGAGTCACATTTGAAATCCTAGCAGTGTTTTGTAGCGAGTGTTAACACAATATTCATGAGCAGGGTATTTGAAGCAGACCAAGGCAAGTTCTGGCTACTCTGAATGAATTTCTGTTTCATTTTGTAGAGCTTAACACTACTTGATCCCCTTGTACCCCTGTTAATATACTGCCTGTCCTTAAAGCGTAGGGAAACGTTGGAAAAGCTGAAAATGGTACAACAAACGAATTAAAAGTAAGAGCAGATGAGCTGAAATCTGTCCTGTTCATGGACCATAATGTCACGGGTTGCTCGGTGCTGACAGCAGAAATGCAGAAATGGTGTTTTTCCTCTCTGGGGAAAAGGGCAGCATGACTGGGAGGAGTGTGACTACAATGGCTCAGGGTTACGTTGTCAATTTAACTCCTGTGATAACACAGCCCCTTCATGGCACCTGGCAGCTCCCTTTCCACTCAGGGGGTGCTGAGTTCCCCATATTTCTAATTTAGCCACCTTATGATGAGCTTTATGCTGTTCTCAGAGAGCAGCAATGTGATGTGCCCAAAGCTGCGCTGCTTTATCTAATTGGTTATGATGAGGCTGCTTATTAAAAAAACTGGAGGCTTTTTCTTTCTAAAAAGCCCTGCATTTCAAGGGAAATCCATTTCCCCACAGCCAAGTGCAGAGCAGCAGCAAGGTCACTTAGAACAACAAGTCCAGGTGGCCTTTTCTCTCTCGCTGTTAAATCTTGGGTGAAATATATGCTGTCAGCCCCTGAGATTAATAGTCCTATTTGCTCTTCAGTATATTTGAGAAACTCCTATTATTAATGTAATTTGGGAAGAACTTAAAGTTCTCAAGGCCTTTTTAGAGTCTGTGTGTGTGCTGGTAAGGTTCTTTCTAACATCTTATGAAAGGCAACAGAACGTGGCAAATTTATCCCGGTATAATTGTGCTCAGAAATATCTGACTGGCATATTTCTCATTCAATAATTACCCCTTATAGCTCTATTTGCTCTCACTTTACTTGCTTTAATTAAAAATAATTATCTGGAGATCAGAGATGCATTAAGTCTTGCTTTGGAATTTGTAATATATTCCCATTATTCTGGATGAGTCATATATTATTTTCTTCATTAAGCAGAAACATGATTTTGTGTCACTAGTAGTTTTAAAGCAGTGTATGCCTTGCCTTTGGGTGTTCTGGTAGAGATTGTACAGTTGTAAGATATCAGCAAAGTTGTTCATGTCTCCTTCTAACAGGACAATGTCTAGATCAGTTAATATGGTTTTTACTTCAAGCAGTAGGCATGGATACTGAAATTGAAACAGTTTACGTCCTTTTGTTATGCTGGTGTGACACAAAATTGCGTTATACTCCAAAAACTGTACCTCAGACTCCTGATCACTGTGAACACAAGATAATAATTTAGTTGCCATTTTAGTGAATTCCTTTAAATTTGTCATAAATGCATTATTACAAGGTAGGCTCTAAGATTAAAATCTCATTAATAACTACATTTCCATACGTCCTTATGTTTTTCAGTACCCTGTGTACAGCAGGTGACAAGGGGAGCTTGGATTTTCTTTACGTGCAAACTGAATGTATCCCTGCATTCATCTTACACCTGTGGTTTGGTAAGTTCTCTCACCACGTGCTTCATCACCCTGGGGTGGATCCCCTACACGCTGAGTTGTGCCGGAAAAGAAGAAGCTTTTATTTACTTCTTTGACATTTTATAGAATTCCAAAGGTGACAGTGGATTGGAGGGTGAAGCTGCCACCCCTCCAACACACTGGTCAGACCAACAGTCTGTCAGCTCTCTCCTCCTCCATGAAAATATGAAAACAAACCATTTGTTGATACTTGAAAGTGTGAGAACTCCGTTACAGAAATGAAAAAACATCAGAAGGCTGAAATCAGGGCGACACTCAGCACAACTGGCCCTGACATTAAACAGGGAGGCAAGACATGCATTAGGTACCTCTGAATTTTGTTCCTCATCCTGTCACTACACCACCCTCTGCATTCAACAAATGAAAGCCTTGCCTTTCTCAGCAATCCCTTGCCTTTCCTAACCCTCCCTTGAGCTGCCTTCCCTTGCCTGACCCTTCCTTGGGTTTCCCAGCCTCCCCTGTCCCTTCTTGCCTTCCCTCCTCTTTCCCTTCCTGCACCTGCTTGCCTTGCCCAGCCTCACCTTCCCTTGCACGCCCATCCCAGCTCCAGCCCTTATCCCAGCCCCAGAATCTTCATCCCAGCCCCACAGTAACTCCAGCTCCACCCCACAAGCTTTATTTCACTTCCAGCTCTGCTGTTTCAGCTCCAGCTCAGCGTTTTCCAGCACTGTCAGGTGAAGCTACTGCAGGCTGTCAGGGCAGGATCTGCAGTTTGGCTCCAGCAGCTCTGCAAGGTTCCAGCTCCAGAGTCACCATCCCAGTCCCACAATCTCTGTCCCAGTCCCAGAGTGATTTCAGCTCCAGTCCCACAAGCTTTATTTCAACACCAGCTCTGTGACATTTCAGGTCCATCCCCGCTTGCTATCCCAGCCCTATAATTCCAGTTCCAGAGCTGCTCTACCCTAGCACAGTTTCAGCTCCAGCCCTTCTGTCCGTATTCCTGCCCCCCACTCCCTGAGTCACGCTCCCTCCCCACGTCCCACAGTTCCTATCCCGGCCCCACGGTGATCTCAGCTCCAGCCCCACAAGCTTTATCTCACTGCCAGCTCTGCCATTTCCAGCCCTGCATCTTCCCAACGCCGCCGGTCCAGGCTGCTCCAGGTTCTCAGGGCAGGCTCTTCCTTTTGGCTCCAGCCCGGTGATGTCTGAGCTCCATCCCCACACCCCAGACCCAGACACCGGCCCACCGTGATTGGACGGAGCAGAGAAAGGCGGGCCGGGATTGGTGGGGCCTGGG
>VYZR01125262.1:0-10600 GCA_013400675.1 Oxylabes madagascariensis
TTCTTGTCTATCTTTTACAGTAGTACATTTTCCAGTGTGCAATGTAGTATGAATATCTCACCATATTTTCCAACACACCACTAAAAAATTACTATCCCTCAATAAGTAACAGGACTCTTTGTAATTTCAATTCTTAAATTCCAACATGCCCTTTTGTCTTAGTTAAGTGAATTATGCAGTTCAAAATACAACTCTTCAGTCCAACTGTTCATTTGTATCACTTCCAAGAAATCTCTAACTCCACCAGTTTAGTTGGTTGTAATTCTCAGTGCAGAATAAGAGATGTTACTGAGAGATAGAAACTTTATATTACAAGATATCTTTCTTTTAATGAACTAGGTATTAAATTTCCATGGACTAGGAAACATTTTGAGTCAAAAGTTTGAAAGGAAATCCCCTTAAGCTTTGGAGAGAGAAAAAGCCATAGAGTGTCTAGCAAATTATATTATTTTTAAGGATAAGCTGTTATGTATCAATCCAATAAATAAAGATTTCAACAAAGGGGCTTACTTAATGCTGTTTCAAATTAAAATGTATCAACAATAATCACAGGAAAATAATACAATAAAACAACCACTAATACAAAACTTGAGAAAAGTTAGAATGAATTCAAGATGGTTACTGAGGCAATGAAAAAATTTTCATTGAAATATTGATATCTGATATGGCAAATGATGATTGCAATAATTTCACTTTTACATACATGCATATAATTTTGAATACATTGTCAGTGGAAATTGCTGTGTTATCAAAGACCAACAGAATGGAAATAAGATGGAATGGAAAAGAAAACGAAAAACAGTATTTGTATAATGAAACTCAAAAAAATAAATGGGATATAATGCACTTTAAATTAGCATTAGGCCAAATCTAATAGCTATGACATCTTGTAGAAAAGAAAATTTGTGCTGGAAGTTTAAACAGGCAGATAAAATTACTGAAAATTAAAACTCACAACCAAGTGCTGATTTTCTGTGGGCTTTTTTATATCCAATAAATACATCTTAAAATCCCACAGGGGTTGGTACTTTTTTCCCTAGGAAGATATTTAATAAAAATAAAGCACAAGTACTACATGTGTGTTGTCACTTTTTCTAACAGGAGGCAATGGAACTGAATGTGAACAAAATGAAAATGGCTATATGAGAAAGACAGAAAAGAAGTTCATGGGAAGGATTACCTGACATGACTACCTGGTTATCTGTGCTAAGAGGCTTTGGGTTCCAAGAGATCTCTTTCAGTGGAGTTATCTTACACTATCAAATACAAATTTGGAGGACAGAGTTAGCAGAATTCTTGCAGAAAACAGATTAGAAAATCAATAATGACAGTATTGAACTGTCCAATTAAAAAAAACCCTTTTCCAACATATCCCTGATACAGGTCAAATATCCCTCCTACAGTCAAATAGAATTAGCTTTATTGCATAAATGGCTGTGGTAGTTCAGATGAAAATGCAGCTATGAGAAACCAGGAGAGGGGCAAAGTAAAGATTCACAAAAAGTGTTGATAACGATTCACAGAAAATTCTGAGTTGGAAGAGACCCACAAGGATCATCAAATTCAACTCTGAAATTAAATGCCCTATAACCGGAATTGAACTCACCACCTTGATATTATTAGCNCATGATAGGACATTATCACATTGCATGTAAACTACGTGACACTTAGGCTATCCCAGGCTTAAAGTGACAGCTAAAGGTGCCACTAGCTGCCCCTGGAACACACTGGACAGCAAAAGCTTCTGCTATCAGGGCAAGACCAGTTTATAGAGCAGGGATGACAGGCGATTCACAGAAAATTCTGAGTTGGAAGAGACCCACAAGGATCATCAAATTCAACTCTGAAATTAAATGCCCTATAACCGGAATTGAACTCACCACCTTGATATTATTAGCCCCACACTCTAACCAACTGAGCTAACCTCAGGGTGGCATGAAATGGGAAAACAAATAGGAATGAGAACAGAAGAAATAATAAAAAGTAAAGAAGAAATGTAAGAAAATCAAAACAGAGTAAGATTTTGTCTCATATGTAAAATGAGACGAGTAAATTTTTGTCTCATATGTAAGATGAAAATCTATATAGAAAGTGGTACAGCAAAAAACAAAGTCTNTATTAGCACCATACTCTAACCAACTGAGCTAACCTCAGGGTGGCATGAAATGGGAAAACAAATAGGAATGAGAACAGAAGAAATAATAAAAAGTAAAGAAATGTAAGGAAATCAAAATAGAGTAAGATTTTGTCTCATATGTAAAATGAGACGAGTAAATTTTTGTCTCATATGTAAGATGAAAATCTATATAGAAAGTGGTACAGCAAAAAACAAAGTCTGCTAGCAAAGCTACTAAATCAGAATTCACAGTGTTTTGTTTGGGACCTTTTGGAAGGAGGAGGGACAGGTGAATATGGTACAATCCAATGTCTAAGAAAGCAAAAGTACAGGTTTCACTTATTGATGTCTACTGAATTCAGAATTCAGAAGCAGTATTCAGACTGCCTTACAAAGGAAGTCAGCTACATTAACAATTGATGGTTAGATCCATTGGAAGATATTGAAACTTTTAAATCTTATCTGCTGGATTCTTTAGGTACATCATGTAAGCAGCATTATTAATTTAATTGTGGTGCTCTTGAACAGATTTTTCTCTGCAGATTGAATACTGCATATTGTGTCTACCCCTTAGGGCTTTCATACTATTATTTGTTCATGCCACTGAACAAGAACAAAAGAGCAAGAGGAACAAAGACAGGCACCTTTTTTGAGCTCCTATGCTCCCTGGTAGAGCAAAGAATGGTGAAAGGAAATAAACTGCATCTTCAAAGATGCACATGTTACTGAGAAAAAGGTGTGCCTGCTTATTCCATTCAAAAGTTTCCAAGAAAATGACTGCAAAACTATCAGCAAATAACACCCAAAAGAACATATCATGGTGATAAAAAGGAAGCTATTTGTTGACAGAACTACTATAAAAAGGATGTCACTGAGTCCTGCCAAGGATATAAAAAAGTGTCAGTGACATTTTAAGTTAACTAAAAGGTAACTAAAATCACAGCTAGTACTTACAGCATTTATAAGCAATACACAGTCAAATACCTCTGAGAGATGTTTTGAAGGACAAGTGATGAAATTTTATGTTTCATAGTGTAACTGGATGTCTTTTAGGCTTAAATCCTCTCCCTGACAGAGGGTCATTGCTCTATTTCCAAAGCTAGCAAGTTTAGTGTAGCAAAAGCTTTGAGATTTATAAGCTTTAAGTTATAAGAGAGATTTGAGTATGGAAATCAAGTTATTTTACAGTTAGTAGCTCTTTATCAGAGTTATGCCTATATTCACACCCAGTGTATCAAGTCATTAGTTCCTCAGGTAGTCCAGGAATGTGTCAAAGGTTCTGTGCACAGATGTGAAAATGGACTGGCTTGAAACAGCAGATAGATGTGAAACCAGGTCATTGACTGAACTCCAAGACACATACAAAATGAGGTATTTGATTATTTCCAGAAGGTCTCCATCTGGGAATTTTGAGGAGTCTAGAGAATCTCCCAAGACTCTCCATAGGCCAGCTTGTGTGCTTAAACACATTGATTAGCACCCTGGATAATGAATATGACAATTCCCTCTGGACACTCTCTTAGTCATTTCCCCCTGNTTGAGAATGGAAATCAAGTTATTTTACAGTTAGTAGCTCTTTATCAGAGTTATGCCTATATTCACACCCAGTGTATCAAGTCATTAGTTCCTCAGGTAGTCCAGGAATGTGTCAAAGGTTCTGTGCACAGATGTGAAAATGGACTGGCTTGAAACAGCAGATAGATGTGAAACCAGGTCATTGGCTGAACTCCAAGACAAATGAGGTATTTGATTATTTCCAGAAGGTCTCCATCTGGGAATTTTGAGGAGTCTAGAGAATCTCCCGACTCTCCATAGGCTTGTGTGCTTAAACACATTGATTAGCACCCTGGATAATGAATATGACAATTCCCTCTGGACACTCTCTTAGTCATTTCCCCCTGTAAAATTGATCAAACTCTATAGAAATGAGATTCAGGTAGTGATCCAATAAAACCTTGTAGATTGTGGCTGGATGACAGGTGCCCACCCAAGCTACTCTGCCACAGCCATCATATGGCCAGGGGAGTTAAAAAAAAAGCAAAAGTCTTATGACCGTGTGAGGTCGCTCCCCAGTTACCATCATAAGCGAAACAAACCTCACCCGAGGAAATTAGGTGAATTTATTACCAATAAAATCAGGGCAGGATAATGAGAAATAAACCCAATTTTAAGAAACACTTTCTCTCCACCTCTCCGTTCTTTCTGATCTTAGTTTCACTCATATTTTTTCCTACCAACTCCTTCACAGCAGTGCAGAGGGATGGGGAATGGGAGCTGTGATCAATTCACCATATAATTCTGCTCCTGCTCCTGAGGAGAGGACTCCTCAAATCTTTCCATGTTCCAGTGTAGGGTTTCTCCCACAGAAGAGAGTCCTCCACCAATTTCTCAAACATGAGTCTTTCCCCTGGGCAGCAGTTCCTCATTAACAGCTCCGGGGTGTGTCCCTCCCGTGTGCTGCAGTCTTTCAGGAACAGCCTGCTCCAGTGTGAGCCTCCTGGAGTCACAAGTCCTGCCAGCAAACCCACTCCAGTGGGGGCTCCTCTTTCTGTTAATCCACAGGTCCTGCCTGGAGCCTGCTCCAGCACAGCTCTCCCACGGGGCCACAGGCTCATTTGTGTATCCCCACCTGCCCTGGCACTGGGTCCTCCCCAGTCTGCAGGTGGATCTCTCCTCCACCAGGGATCTCCATGAGATGCAGGGAGCCAGCCATCCTCACCATGGTCTGCACCACGGGCTGCAGAGGAATCTCAGCTCCTGGAGCACCTCCTGCCTCACTGACCCTGGTGTCTGCGGGGCTGCTGCTCTCACTCATTCTCACTCCTCTCTTCTCTGGCTGCAGTTGTTGTTGTGCAGCAGTGTTTTACCTTTCTCAAATACATCATGTTTTGCTAATTGGTTCGACCCTGGCCAGCAGTGGTTCCATCTTGCAGCCAGCTGGCATTGCCTCTGTTGGGTATGGGGAGAGACTTTCAGTGGTTTCTTACAGAAGCCACCCTTGTAGCCCTTTCTCCCCCCTAGACCTCTCCACACAAACCCGTTCCTGAAGATGCAGTAAAGGTCACATCTTTTCCAGATAGATAAGGGACATTCAGGAAGTATTTTGCATTTAGTTCAGATAATCAGTAGAAATAAATATTGCATGTGCCAGAGGACCATGGTCCAACTGGATTATAAGAATTTATCAGAAGAGCAGCTTGGGGACTGTCTCACAAACCAGATAAAGATGCAGACTCCTATTGTGATCTGGGTGCTAATCGACCATCCTGTTAAAGAAAATTGATTTGATATCAAGATTTTTTTTTTTAATTTTAACAACTGCTATTTGTGAACGTCTGGCCAACATCAGTGTGAAACAGCCAGGATAGTAAAAAATATGGTGCTATCACAGCTTACTCAATTATTTGAATTATGCAAGTCCTTGAAGAGTCATTCTCTTCACTGTCTTATTGGAGTGTCTTCCAATCATAGGTAATGAGCATTCCCTTGGGGCTTGTTGTTCTCGGGCTTTATTATCCCAGCAGCTTATTTTATGTTATTTGGGGGAGGGGGGTGGTTAATTCCAAGTGATCAAGAGAATATTTTAAGCACTAAGTTATTGCCCTTCTGAGGTGTGTGTCCCTTTCATTCTTCAGTTTCATGATAGGGTTGATGAAATTATACTCTCCATATTTCCTGTTTGAGCAATTTATATCTAGCAAAAAGTAATCACATATTGTCACAATAAGTACTGGAAACCGTCTCTACTCCATTATAAGTAAATGCCCTAACCACCAGAGAGTAGAATTCTTCCTTCCCCTCATCCCACCCTTGCCCTAAATGCACCATTTTTTTTCCCTTTCTTTGTCTTACTGAGTTAGCTATGTATCAAAATAAAACAGCTCCCACTGGAGGGTCTGAGAAAAACACAAAGCAAGCTTTACAGCACAGTGGGATCTAGCTAGTAAAGATAGAAATATGAGTTAAAATCCTGTCTCCAGACCTGATAAGAGATTCGCGAACCTAGATATTTCCTTCCAAAAGTTAGTGTTGCAGTTAGAAAGCAAAGTGAAAGGCACAGTTGTCCCATTTCTCTGTCTGAAAAGGCAAATGGCTATCATGTTCAGCTCTCAAAAAGCTTTGCAAAAAATTTTCAAAGATCTTCAAAATCTTCTATATAAAAATTATGGCAAAAGTCAACAAAATTAAAAATTAACAAATTAGCCTTTTACCAGTTCTTTGCTATTACCTAGAAGCTATCTTGAAAGTACATCATGACTGTGCACAGTAAATGTGAAGTGAAAGAAATCAAAGATCACAGAATCACTAGGTTGGAAGAGACCTTCAAGATCACCAGGTCCAACCCATCCCTAACACCTCAACTAAACCATGGCACTGAGTGCTACATCCAGTCTTTTTTTAAACACAGCCAGGGGTGGTGACTCCACCACCTCCCCAGGCAGACCCTTCCAGTCCTTTTTCACTCTTTCTGTAAAAACCTTTTTCCTAATATCCAACCTATATTTCCCTTGGCACAGCTTGAGACTGCATCCTCTCATTCTGTCAGTGCTGCCTGGAGAAAGAGACCGACCCCACCCGACCACAGCCACCTTCCAGGAGTTGTAGAGAGTGATAAGGTCACCCCTGAGTCTCCTTTTCTCCAGAATAAGCAACCCCAGCTCCCTCAGTCATTCCTCACTGCAGGGCTTGTGTTCAAGCCCCTCACCAACCTTGTTGCCTCCTCTGGATGCGCTCAAGAGTCTCAATGTCCATCCTAAACTGAGGGCCAGAGCTGGACACAGCACTCAATGTCCATCCTAAACTGAGGGGCAGAGCTGGACACAGCACTCGAGGTGTGGCCTCACCAGTGCCCAGTACAGGGGAACAGTGACCTCCCTGCTCCTGCTGCCCACACCATTCCTGATCCAGGCCAGGTGCCCTTGGCCCTCTTGGCCACCAGGGCACACTGCTGGCTCATGTTCAGCTGCTGTCACCAGCACCCCCAGGTCCCTTTCTGCCTGGGCACTGTCCAGCCACACCATCCCCAGCCTAGAGCACTGCAGGGGGTTATTGTGGCCAAAATGCAGGGCTCAGCACTTGGACTCATTAAACTTCGTCTTACTGGACTCTGCCCATCCATCCAACTGGTCCAGGTCTCCCTGCAGAGCCCTCCTACCTTCCAACAGGTCTACACACGCTCCCATCTTAGTGCTGTCTGCAAATTTACCAATGAAAGACTCAATCCCCTCATCCATGTCATCAATAAAAATATTGAACAGAGCTGGCCCCAGCACAGACCCCTGAGGAACACCACTGGTGCCTGGCTGCCAGCTGGATGCAGAACCTTCCCCACCACTCTCTGGGCCCGGCCATGCAGCCGGTTCCTAACCCAGCAAAGAGTGCTCCTGTCCAAGCCGTGGGCTGCCAGCTTTTCCAGGAGGGTGCTGAGGGAGACAGGGTCAAAGGCCTTGCTGAAGTCCAAACAGACAACATCCACAGCCCTTCAAGGAAACTGATAAGAAAACAGATGGCTTCTGTCAGCTGGGCATCCTGAAAGGGTGAACTTACATCCTTTCCCCTTGAAACTCCAGGTTCAACCTGTCACCATTGTTACTTGACTCCTTGTTGAAACAAAATTGATATCAGGTTCTCATTTGAAGCCAAGTCACTGAATAGCCCTCCCTTGGTCAGGGGTTTCGGAGGTGCTAACTGGGCTAATTCAGTGGCAGCTAAGTTGCCCATTCACTACAATGTGGTTTTGTATACACGGAAGAACTGCGTTCAGAAATTCACATAATTTTTTTTACTAAACTGAAGACCTAGTGACTCACAATGCCAAGGGCAGAGCCGTAATAGATACCGATACTTAAAAGGGAATCTTTATCTCCCATTAAAGGAATTCATATAGGGGAAGTAGAGCATGAATGTCAGTACATCAGGGAGACATGGGTAAATTCAAGCAGATTATTATTATTATTTTAGTCATGACAGTCAGGCATATTTAATAAATAAATGGGGTCAGGATACATCAGCAGTGGGAACAGAGAAAGTGAAGAATGGAGAGAAAAATCAATAAAGAAACATCAAGAACTCTGGGATTTTTTATCACTAACTTAATTTTATTTTAGTTCCTGCAGGGCATAGTATGAATTCAGGCGTAATTGCAGAGAAACACTGAGGTACTACTGGGCTATGAACTACATTTGGAAGGAAACAGAAGGTCATGGCTCTTAAATGGCAAACTTGCCAGGCCACCAACAAGAATGCTGTAAGTTGTGTCCAGCCTAACCCTACTCATCCAGTAAATGTTCACATTGTTAAACCCACAGTTCCATATGGAAACAACAACAATAACAAAAACATGAACAACAAAACAAGCAAAACCCCCAGATCTCTTCACAATAACACAATTACACAGGCTAGAATTTTCTCTCAGAAGTAACAAGTGACTCAATTTGCAATGTACCCAGTGTTCAGGTGGTGAATATAGAGCATGTTCCACAAAGCTGGCAAACTATAATTTTGCTGAAAGAAAATTAGGAATTTTTTTCTGATTTCTCTGCTGTATGAGTTTATTCCCACCCTTCTTTGCTTTTCCAGACACCTGTATACTTACATTGCCATAAGAATTTAGGACTGTGTTGTTAATTCTGTGGGAGGAAATGAAATGACTGCTTCCAGCATTTTCTGGAATATTAAAAAAAGTCTGTCTCATCTGACTATTGTGGAATCTTAGAGAATTCAGACAAATAATATACTCAAATGAGGTCTATTTTATGAACCAGTTAAACCAGATAAACCGATTAAAGCTCTGCCAACATTTGAGCACAAATTCATGATAACAAATGGAACTGAGACTGCCCGACTGACTTAACAATTCTCAGGATCTAAGAAAGTGTAACCCAGAATGCACAATCACCCACCCAGTCAGGTGGGGGCTCCCAAGGAGTTGCCTTAGGCAACATCCCAGCCCTTGGGGAGAGACCCCACTGTTCTGGGGAGGCAGACCCAGGTGCTCCCCTGCTCCAGCAGGGCTCCAGCAGTGCCATATCTGATCATTTCTCACACAGGGTCATGTCAGTGTCACACTGTCACTGCCTGGGGTCTGGTCTCATGCCCCTGTAAGGGTGATGGACATTGGCCTGCCCGAGGTGGGTCACAGGTCGCTCTCTGCAGTATTGGGCACGCTGACACGGTTCTATTGCTTCTGATTACAGAGCAGCCATGACTAAGCAAGGTCTCAAGGTGCTGTGATTCATCCTTTGTGTTCTGAAATGCACAGGGCAAAGGGAAACACTTTGCTCCAAAACACCTCTGTGCTATAACACCAGCTCCTATGCAAGTCCTTCAAAGCAAAGAGACAGTGAACTCTGTATGTAACCTCCAGACCAGGGAGGCATCTACTGGGAAAGATTACAACTAAAACTCCTTCATTACATTAGTGTTTCAAATTCACCATTTTTTTTTCTTTTTTTTTTTTTTTTATGGATATACTAATCACTGGAAAAAAGAATCAGGTTAACTTCTACTGTGAAAACATTTTGCTGTAAGAGCTGAAAATACGTGAACAGTGAAAAACCAGTTTAGCTTCATTGTTAAATAAATAATACATGAGCTATTACACTATCTGCATTCTTGATTTTTCACTGACATAATTTAAAAGACACCACTAGAAAATTACTAATTTGATGACACCTCCGCAAAAATTCAGATGTTGAACATGATTTTTTACAATCCAAGAGCAAAGTGAAGAGTTAGGGTCCAAAATGACTGTGAAAAGTGGCAGTACACTTTATATATGCTGTTGATTTGTTTATGACGTGAAATGTAGACAACATAACCATGATGGAGTCTGAGAACTCCTGCAAATGGCTCTTCTCAAGTCCAATAACAAATGGGCCACCAGGAGAAAAAATTACTGAAGTGTCTGTAGAGTACTGTTCTGGATATATGGCATGACAATGGATATGCTGCTGACTATTCTTTGTCATTCCTAAGCTCTGATTCATTAAAAAGATATTTTACAGCAACAAATAGACAAAGCTGTGGCTAACAAGCACGTGTGAGTTGACACAGGCAGCCAGAACAGCCACAAACTGGCAGCTGGAACGTGAAGAGTAAATTTATTCCATTTCCTTGCTAACTGAGGGCTGCCCGAAGCAGCACCTGGGCAGGGGAATAAAACGATGGCACGGTTAAACTCTGTCCATGTCAGAGGATCACTGGCCTGCTGTTCACACGGGCTTGTCAAGAGTTTTTCCCAGCTGCAGTGTCACTTAAGTGACTTGACAATCTTCCACTTCTTAACCCTTTCCTCCCAATAAAGCAGTTAAAAAAAAGGGCCCACCTCAACTACCAGTTGTTGAAAAAAAAGGTACCTGCATCTTCTAAAATACTGGTGGTCCTGGAGTTTATTTCTTCACATAGTATTTGTTTATGCACAGTCTAGATTAAAGTAAAGATGACATTTCTGTCATCATGGCAGGCACAGAATCTTTCTGAGGC
>VYZR01125263.1:23095-55880 GCA_013400675.1 Oxylabes madagascariensis
ATTATCAAGGTTAGTCACATAGACCAGAGTATAAACAGATGCATTTTCTCATGACGTGTGTATGGCACCAGGGTTTTATTTCAGATTTCCAAGGGGAAAAAAAGCATTGCTGAAATGCATGTGTGTCTTCTAATATACAAAGAAAATCTGGTTTCTCTAGCTATTTTACTCTTCTGGGCTTCTTTCTTTCTGTGAAACATTAAGGAGGGAAATATTTTTAAATTAAATGAAATTACATGAAGGAGGTAAGGAAGGAAAAAACCCTCCCTTTTCACTGAAAATGTGCCAAACTCCTTTAAACTGAGGAAATTACTTTTCTCAAATATCATTAATGTTTTAACTTATTTTTTGGAAAGCCACAGGCATTACAATTTTAGTCCTTCTCATCTCCTCTAACCTTCTCCAGAAGAGAAGGCATTTGGAACCTGACACAAGAGTGGAAGGTAAAGTAGGAAAACCAGAAAAAGAGTGAAGAAGAAAATCTCTGGCTAGCATTCAGATATCTGTATTCACTGGACACCAGTCAGATATTTGTATTCAGAACCTCAAAGGCAGAAAATGATAGAAAGGTGTGAATGGAAGTTTAATGCTTTGAAAACTTATTTAAGAGTAAATGTGATCCATTTAAATGCCTCCAAAATAGAAAAATTCAAAAGACAGAATTTTTTACATCTTTCCATTTCAACAAACTATTTTGCGTTCACATGAATATGGTTGAACTTACGGGACTCTCCAGACAAAATATGTGTCATATCCTTCCCCTAAGTATTTCTTCACAGATGGGGACTGAATTGCAGAGATTAAATGCCCACAGGAAACACATGACAGAGTCTTGAAATGGAGCCAGCTGTCCCAAGTCTGAGATGAACCCCTAAGCCAAAATCTCACTCTTCCTTATCATCCTTTGTTTCTCTTTCTTTCCTATACCTCCTCTAAACATTTATTCTGTTTTGTTCATGCAGATCAGTGGTCTCAGCTTGTTGCAAGCACCCTAGAATTTGATCCTTTTTTTTTTTTTTTTCTTTTGTACACTTCCTATATGTTGAGTTGCTAGCTTTGCATTTCTCCTTGCTCTCGGATCCCTCCCTACTGTGCAGAAGGTGACAGCTTCAGGACCACAGTGTTTTGTCATTTTTGACCCGCAGGATAGTGCACACCCCCTTTTAGTCCATGTCCCATTGTAAGTCATCCCTTTTGATCCAGTCTCCATCCCCTTTTATTGACCACCTCCCCTATTTCCACTAAATGTTTCAACCCTGCTGCCTGCTCCCTTTCTGCTTTGTTTAATTCACAATATTTCTGCAGCAGAGCTGAGTCTGCCATCAGTTTGTTTAGCGGAGCAGAAGACAAAGCCAGGCTGGTGCTGGTGCTGATGAATAGGTCACTGGTGACAGCAACCCGTGCTGCAGAAGTCAGCCCCCACTGACACTGTTTTTAGTCCACTTGAATGGAAACTCTGGGAGTCTTTCTTTAAAGAGTCCAGTGTGAGGGAGGCAGGAAAAGGCAAAGAAAAGGAACAGAATAATTAGAGCAATAACACTCCAACTTTCTCAGTTGTGTGTGGACCTGGCTAATCAAAATGAAAAGTACCTTGGGCACCTGTACATGTGGCAGCTGAAGGGGTTGCTCTCTTTTCCCACCGTGGCTTCTGCAGTGGGGCACAGTGACTTGCTATGTCTCTGGGTTTTCTCTCTGCTATTCGGTTAGGTACTGTCACCTTTAGAAACAAGACCTTCATAAGTCCTTACCCTTATTGAGTGAGATAGAGCAATGATCAGGAAGGGAATTGATGCTGGTCTGGGCCATCCAAGGAAGATAACATCCAGTACTGCAGCTCTAGCTTCTCCCAAATGAGCTGAAACTACCTCTGTGGTGACTCACTGCAAAGCCAGGATAAGAGAGAGAAGTGCCGGGAATGCATATAATAAGCCCCATCTTCCAGTGCTTCTAGAACACACGACTCATATTGAGATCTATTCTAATTAGGGATTTTTTCTGTCCAAATGAAGTCCATTTTATTTAGACACAATTGGAAACAGCAGTAGTCTTTGTCAGAGGATTCTGAGGCTCAAACTGTAGAGCAAATCCATTTGAGTTATAGGCACAGGAAATGATGGGCATAAGTAAGGAAAACATTGGTTGAATGGGCAAGACTGGTGAAACAGCTCTATTAATCAGAAAGCCAGTTTCTCAAAAGGTAGTAGGCAAGTAGTTTTAACAGGCTTGCCACAGATACCCAGAAATTCCAACAGAAATGCAAAAGAAGAGGTGGATGCTGAAAAATTTCAAATCTAACCTTTAAATGTAAAATAATAGATTTTCTTGAAGACCTTCAGACATTTAAATCTTTTTTCACAGATTACATAACATAAATACTTGGGGGAGATGGACTTTCCCCATACAAATAGGAAATGAATTTTAAGAAAAAAAAAATTATGTAATTTTAACATAGCCAAAGAGGGTGAGAAGCACCAATGCAAGAGTTCAGGGGGCAACGTAAATTTGTTTTTGAATTACAAGTGGTCAAAAGCGGTAGAAAATACCATTGAATAATTTTTGTGATTTTTTTTCTGAATATCTCTAATTGGTCAGAAGAAAACCTAATCACACAGTATATACAAGTGTATGTGCATATTTCTTTTATACTCTGCCCCAAGTTTTACATAGGCTGTTTACTTTAGGGAGTTAATTTTCATATAACTTTCTTCTCATTCTGCAAAACTTTTGATGTCTCATAATAAATTTCACGTAGCTGACCTGTATGGCAAGAATTTTGTTTTTTAGTTTGTATTTATGAAGAATAGTGTCTGCTTGTTTTATTCAGTAGAAGTCTATTTCTGTTAGCAAAACATTTAAAGAGTGTGATGATGGGGATGCTAATAATCAGAAGATGGAAGGCACTAAGTTTTGGAGTATACCATAGCTTCCAAATCATGTGATTTTGAGAAATTGTTAATGTTTTGGTGCTACGTCAGCTGTGAACAGAGTTTAAATATGATTATTGCTAGGATGGGTTGGTTTCTCTTTGAGCCTCCTTTTCTCCAGGCTAAACACTCCCAGCTTCCTCAGCTGCTCCTCACAGGTCTTGTGCTCCAGACCCTACCCCAGCTCCATTGCTCTTTTTTGGACTCTCTCCAGCACCTCAATGTCTGTCGTGTAGTGAGAGACCCAGACTGAATGCATGGATGTTTATTTACAAATTGCTTCAGGGAATCTAACCTGGGTCTTAATTGCTCTCTGTGATCTGTTATAGCTGACCTGGTATACTTTCCCAACTCCTGTGGTTTGTTCAAGTGTTGGGGATTAGATTTGTTTCTTTTTTACTTATAGAATTTTTTCCCCTAAGCTGCTAGGAAACTAACCACTGGGTACTTATAGGTACTTAAGCATAGCAGAGGNTATAATAATTTGGAGGGAAGGGGTTTGCATTCTCCATTCCAAGGGAGGCTCCGACTTTTCCCTGGCAGACACTTGTCTTTCAAACTAAGACACCAAGCTAGTGGGATTTTTGGGGCGTAGATTAATTTTTCGAAATTATTCCTACTTAAATGGTTTCAAGCTCTTGAAAATATAAGACATACGTTTGTATCCCTTGGTACAAAGTCTTCTGATTTTAGGTTCAAAAACAGATTAGAAAACGTGTTAATTTGTGGTCAAGTGGGAGTGAAATGTTCCAAAGTTGTTGAAACAATATATTTGATCAAAATTATCAAATTGAGCATCCTTCTAATTTTTAGTTCTGAACACTTCTAAGATTTTTAAAGTGGTTTTTATGAAGGTTTGGGGCTGGAAAAATATAGAACCTCAAAAATATTTCTGAAGGGAAAAAACCTGTTTCTCTTTGATTTCTCATTATTTATACCACTATTTTTATTTTCAAATATTACCATTCTACTTTGTGGCATTTTACTCTTCTTTAGATAGCAGTAAGGTAAACACAACCTTATAAATAAGGATAAGAATGCAGAACCTCTTGTGGAATTGTGACCCAAATGATTTCATAGGAATAATGAAAAGGAAAACTAATGCTTTTATGTGTTTTCCAATATTTGATAGTCTTCTGGTTTTATCGGACTGAGTGGGAGTTGTATGACCATTTAGTTTCACATAAGAGAGATTTTTTCTTATGTTGGAATCCTTAAAATTCTTGTTTTAAAGGAGGAATTCCTGACTGCTCTCATGAACTGGCAACTAACCCAGAATTTTCACGAAGTTATCACTATTGAACATTTGAAGAAAAAGTTTATTTACATGTGAAATATGGAAGCAACTTGAAAATCTGTCTCTAAGAGCTCTTTTTGCTACTGGCATATCATCTACACAGTGAAAATTACTGTTCTGCTATTGGCAGGGATTAACACTCGCTCCTTCCGCTTTGAAATATGCTTTTTGAAGTATCCTACCAAATTAGGATACCTTGCGAGAAAACTTGGGAAAATAATCTATTGCAGATGATGATTTTGAATTCC
The DNA here is from genome assembly GCA_013400675.1 of Oxylabes madagascariensis. NCBI lineage: Eukaryota > Metazoa > Chordata > Aves > Passeriformes > Timaliidae > Oxylabes > Oxylabes madagascariensis. The sequence goes on from VYZR01125263.1 coordinate 27,565, forward strand.
AGGCACTTTATCTTAAAATCCTTGATTTTGATTTCATAGTGTAATGATTATTATGTTTTCCAACCCCTTGAGGCAGCTCATTGTGCTAGTAATCACATTGCAGCAGTGTGAGTTTGTAGAAGTATGTGCATAGCAAAGTTTGGAGCTCCAAGACCTTGATGAGGCTCCACTCTTCACAAATACCACAAATAAATAATTTCCTAAAAGTTCTGATCTTTTTAGCTGGTGCCCATTTGACACATAGTGCTTTCAAATCAGATTGAGTGCCTCTCCAGAAAGGGTTCCCATGGCAGTGTAGGGATAGTGGGTGCTTCATCCTTTCAAGGGCATTCCTTTCTCTTTCAGATTCTGATTGGGGTGGTACATAACATTTTGTAGAGGCCTAAACTCAGTTGATTCATCAGTGGGCTAAACACAACACTTAAAGAGAACAGGCACCAGCTTTGTCTGCACATTGTTGATGTCCAGAGACAGCTTAGCAGACAAGCTTGACTGGATCTTTTTTGAAGGACAGTATTACCCCATTGTTTTCATGCAACTTACCCATCCTGGCCTCTAAATTTATATTCATAGAAGCCCCTTTTTTCAGATTACAGAGTTGTAAGAACTCTAAGACAGCAGTTACCTACCCAGTAAAACAGCTGAAGCATTGCATCTGCTTTTAGAAGTAATTTATCAGCCAGAAGTGAGGAGAAACCAGTACCCCATGTCCTGCACCACTAGTCACAGACCTCCCTTAAATGTTCTGTAGATCAGCAGAGGTGGTTAAAAGCAAGAAAATTTTGTAAGGAAGCTATTAACAGCATGATGGGCAAAGCAGTGTCCTCTAGAGGAGCATGCTGACTTAAAGGAGCAAAGATGAGGTTCTGCTGAAATTTAAAAACAATGAACTAAGGTAAGAATTCCTCTGGAAAACTACATCTGTGTTTAACTGAGGCTATGTGGATCCACAGCTGTAAAATTACCCAGGTACTGTGAGCATTCAGCAAACACACTTTATTACCCCAAATCTACATTTACAGGTATGCAGTAAAACTTGGAGCGTTAAACCAACACTCTCAAGTTGTTTTACAGAGCTCCAGAAGTGAGATAACCTTATGAGTTCCTCCACCCATCTGCACAGCTCTGAGTTCTTCCAGAGGAGCTAATTTAGAAATGTTGGCAACCTGGTTCTATTAAAACAGAGTTTCATGGGCTTTCAGATGACTGTAGCATTCTTTGTGACTGAAAATAAAATTTGTAGAAGTTAATTTTTTAAATGCACACCCAGTTTGAGTTGGTGTCTTGCAGCAGAAAGGTACAACAGAGTAAGTGAAATAATTGCTTCTGCTGCCCCCTTGATTTTTCATTAAGAGAAGCACGACTGTGCTGAATATGAGAGGTAGCATTGCTACCAAGAACTGGACAAGTAGGGAGATACCAGTTATGCACATTTTGCTGAAGTACAATAAAAGTACTATGCCAGCTTATGGTATGTAACACAGGACCAGCACTGTTTTGTTAAAACAAGAAGTTGTTATTTTCATTTATCACAGTAGTTCAGGTGTGTTTTGGTGTTCCTCTGTCCTTGTCATGCTCTCAATTTGCTGACTCCGTTTAGTTTCATCACAAAATTTGAAGAGGTTAGTACTTTTGTGTCACTCTTGAGTACTTCTGAAGGCTGCAGGAGTTTACTTTCTGCATTTTCAGTTCATTGAACTGCAGATAGATGCTTTTTCTCATCTAAAACTCATCACTTACTTACCATTGGAGAAAAAAAGAAGTACATTTAGGAAATTAGTGTGTGGATTTCCTCAATTTGTTCCACATACAACTCCTCATCAACAGTACAGCAGCAAGGAATTGCCACACAGCTATGAGCGTGTGTTCAAACTAAAAGTGTACTCTGCGCTTTTAGTCTAGTGCTGTGCAGAGATTTTGGGAGGAAAATACTTTTACCAGGAAACTAAAAGCACATTAATGCCAGGGAAAGCTGTTGCCACCTCCTACCTTCTTTATATGGCAGTAAATGAGGAGAGAAGCCACAGCAGAGTTGCTGTGTGCAAGCTGAGCTTCGAGTGACTCCCCTCAGTCCTGAACACTTGGCTGGCATTAATGGCCACAACTCTAGTGTCTCCACTCACCTTCTCTCCTGTTTTAAGGGCAGTGAAGTGTAAGCAGTAGCCTCACAAAACATATATTGGATAGTGTTTGAGGAAAACCTCATTTGTTAATTATAATAATATTGGGAATCATAGAAACATTAAAATTGGAATTCAATTCAAGTCCAACTGTTGAAGCACAGGAAGCTGAAGAATGACGATGCAAAGTAAAAGCCTGACATTTCCCACCCAGACCCTGCAGTGATGATGGCTGGCTGTGGAGCAGGCCTTGGTTCTGAGGCAGAGAGGATTGATTTGTAATTACTATATGATAGCTAGAAATTCAAGGTGATTTCTGTGCTTTTCTAACAGGTGGCAAACAAAATGCTTTAACTTCTTTCAAATTTTTTAGGGGGGTGAGAAGATTAGTTTCTCATTAAATTTTTAGCCTGGGAAAGAGAGGAAAAAACTGAACCTAAGGAAATTATTTAACTTCATGTATTTTGAGGATAAGTTTTCCATTCTGACTCTGTGTTTCACCTCATTCTCTGACATTCAAAAGGCAATTTTCACTTTTTTCTGTTTTAAAAGTTCTATGTGCTCTGCTTTCAAATATGGCCATGGTTAGCTTTTGTGCCACACAGTGTCAGAATCTCTCAGAGAAATGTGCTCTTTATAGAATAAGATGTGCATTTTTTTTTTTTCCGGCTACCATATAAACCATGAACTAAATCTCTTCCTGCCTTTCTTGTACCTCCAAAAGTGGGGATCTGGGAGTTACTGTATGGAGCAGCCTATTGTGGCTCCTTCACTTATGCAAAGAGGTCATGGATGATGGAGTCCGGAATACAAAAGGTGTAGGGCACCCTGCATCTGCAAGGAGAGGATCAAAACAAATCTCCTTTATATAATGCAGAACCTATTACTGAATCAAACATGGGGATGTGAAGGGTCCAAGTGTGTTTCAATAATCTGTGTTACAAACAGACCGTAATCTGCACAATTAAGCTCCTTGGAGTTGGCAGGATTTTGTGCAGTTGGCAGATTTCCCCTTGAATAAAGGTCAGAAAGAGGGGAGTGAATTAAGCGATGAGTAAGTTTTTAAAGGTATTCTGTAATTCCATTGAACGTTAGAAGTATTTTCTTCATGGCGCTGGTGTCTTTAAGCAAGAGTGAGTTGTGTGTCCTAATTTAAAAGCCTGCCTATTCCAAGAGTAGGGGCAGGCTGCGCAATAAACCAAGGATGCAAAGGGAATAGGAAACTTCCCTCTGTCTCCCTGTGGGTGAGACCTGAGCTGTCAGTGTATGTCCAATTGTAGCACACCCTGGGGAGCTCTGCTCATGTGAAAGTCACCTTAGAGCTGCCCTTAACAGCTACCCCTGGCTTTTCTAGGTTCAAGTGTTTCTGGCACCCCGGGAGAAATGCCTGAGACTTTGCTTACTCCATCCTGGGTGGATGTCTTGCTACCCAGACCATGATTTCTCCTTGCAAACGCAATTCTCTTTCCTGTAGAGAGATAGAGTGTGTGCAGTTCCACCCAAATGGGTGGTGTAGGTTTTCTCTCACAGTAGGACAGCCTCTTTTCTTGATTACAATGATGAGAAAGTGTTTTCATTTAAATAGGAAAATGCTTGAATGGTTTTCTTGCCCCTTGCTCCTCCTCTTGGCAAGTAAACACATGGTTGGGGCACTGAGTTTATCAGAGGCCAAGGGGGAATTCTCTTAGGAGCCTCTTGTTGAAATGTTGGCAAGACATCACTGAACAGTTCTAAAGACCTCGGGAAGCCCCAAATGTCTCTGAATTTTCCCACCACCAGTTGTGAATGCAGTTGCCTCTTTGGGTCTGCAAACTTTGGGAGAACATCAAGGTATGTCCTCGCAGCCTCCGTAGTGTGCTCATCAGCACAGGGGCAGCCCCACAGGACAGGAAGGAAAGCTGATTGGAAAGGGAAACCACCCACATACTAGTCTTTTTGTTTCCCATAGTTTTTTTTTCTTCACCTATTCTCCTCCACAAAATACACTCAAGAGAAAGGCATTGTTTGCCAGAATCTTTTCTGGGAGAGTGAGCTGGAGAAGCTGCACTGCCTTTGCTGTGCACAGATTCTCAGATCCTTCAAAAGCCTCTGTCCAGCTGCCTCGCTCTCGCTGCTGCTGCGTGGTGCGGTCTGACTTCATCTTTTGTGTGTTGCTACTACAGTGTAAAATCAGGGGGAAACAATTTTCCTTCACTCGCACTTCACCATTCTGGGGTAAATTAGTTCTGCTACCACTTACTCAAAGAGATGCTTGCAAAATCATGGAGGGAGGCGGCAGAGAAAATGTGGAGTTTTTCTTCTCTGTGTATGGAAATCAAATATGGCCTGACCAAAGTCTCCTTTTCTTTCTGTCCTCCTCATCCCCTGCCTTTTTTATCTTTTCTACTTCTACTTGGTGTTAAGTGTTTACTAAATATCATTCCAAACGACAGCTTAACTTACTATTTTTGTTTAAATTTTTATTTTGTTTACTAGTTTTGGTTAAAACTGTAATAGAAAAGTATTTTCTCTGCATCATTAAAATACAACTCGATTCCTGCTCAGTTACCCACACTGTAAACAAGAATGTTGATATATGGACTATATTTTTTGTTAAATCAGAGAATGGTTTAAGAATTAAACTACCAACAAGCTCAGGAAAAAGCCCTCAGAGCTGTAATCAAACACCCATTCCAACAGCTGAAACATGTTATTACATCTTTCAGCTGATTTATCGTACCCAAAGAGATTTCATAATCATTCTCAGTATTAAAACAAGGGGAATAGAGGCACATTTCAATAACAATGATTGTTGTTTGGAGAATGCCAATCATGTCTAGGAGTGTTATTTACATCAGACAATATGTAGATATTGTGCCTCCAAGCCTGTTCCTGTTCGGTTTTGTGCTTTGACTTACACAAATGAATGCTAAGAAATGTTGACAAGGAGGTTCAATAGCTAAATACAATAACTGGGTTCCTGCTAACTTCCTTTGGGGAGGAGAGGACTCTTTACCACGCATGTAATGCAAACTGATGTAGAGATAAAGGCGGCTATAAATGTCTGAGCTGTCTTTGGTGTGAAAGGTGGGGAGAAATTCAGCCCATGTACCAATTTTGATTTGTACTCACACATTAGCTATAGCTAATTCAAGAACAATTAAAAGGCAGGAATGAGAAAAGCAGATGTGGAGCAGTGAAATGTATTGCAGAGAAGCAGGCTTCACTATGTGTTATTTTCTAACACGCAGTTTTATTTTTGCTGGAGTCTGTCACAAATCCTAAAATACCATTACAGAGTTAGCAGATGGTTCCCAAGTATTCATACCTGATAAAGCCTCCTGGGTGATCAAGCACTGAAAAATCAATATGTTTTTCAACTTTCAATGGCTAGCTATTCAGTTTCATTACATCTCGCTATTCCTCCATGGCTACTGTGATATGGACACTTCACCATTGCATTAAGCTCTAATCTCCGGGCCAGCTGATAGAGGCAGTTAATAGCTGGAGTACTACCTCAGTATGCTTCACAATTCTTCTGATCTCAGTAGGATGTTTTGAGTACTGTGATCTTGTGTTTAGTAGCACCCCAGTTCTTCCTCCTCTTTTTTTTCCACACATGCACATACACTCCTCTCCAGCTGTCACCTTGCTGAGCTTTCATAGGAAAATGCAGAAAATACACTTTTTAGCAGAAATATTTTGCTGTGGCATTTGACTCTTCTAAATAAAGAATACCAGCAAGTCACAGTAAGTCAGATCCATGCCCTCTGGGTGACCACAGGAGCCATATTCTTAAATCTGCCATTTTCAATAAAGCAACAACTACAGACAGGTCTTCAAAAAAGTCCTGCTTTGGTCTCCAGATTATCTACATCCCCGACAAAATAGCTATGTTCTCTGACTGACTGGTAATGCTTTCTTTAAATCTTTCTTTTCCCTTCTTAACTTAAACTTGTAGCATGGGAAAGTTAACTGGCAGTAAACAACAAAGTGAGTCAGCCTTGTAATTATTACAGATACCTGAGTATTGGTCTTTGTCATGCATTTTGGATTTCCCTTGGGGTAGATTTCTAACGTGAGGCATCTCTTTATGCTTCAATTTGTACGTAAAAGTAAGTGCAAGTTAAATGCTAGTGAATGCATAAAGTATGTGCCTGCACATGGCCACCCTCATAAACTGGTATCCTGTATTTTTTAATTCTCCATTAGTATGAAATGTTTCCCTGAATTTTACTATTGCAGTTTAAATGAGGTTGTTGTGAGGGTTTACTGTCATTGTTTTCACACATCAGTCCAAGTCCAGTGACACAGACCAGGCTTATTTTATGTGCACCCAGGCACCATGACATCTGTAAGCCTGGGGCATGCAGAAAACCTATTGAACCTGCTTAAGGCATGCCTTAAATTTCAGACATAGGTCTTAATTCAGTCAAAAGTGCAGGAGATGAGAACCTCTTTGTTGAAAATGGAAGCATAAATGCAAACCATGTGAATATTTCCTCTTTCTTAACTGCACAAAGGGCAAGAACGAGCCTGTGTGTGCCATGGCTGCGTGGAGAAGGTTCCTGCTAATTAGGAAGAGCCCTTTTAGTCTTCAGTATTTGTGCCAGGCAGCTCTCAGGCACGGATGCTATCGCTGCTGTCCCCCAGGGACCCCTTCCTCCCGGAGCAGTGAACACAGCGGCAGGAGGAGGCCGGGGCTCCACACTGGCACACCATCCATGTGCCTGAGCAGCCAGGGCTCGGGGCTGCCGACAGCAGCACGCTCTCCTTTGATGGTGTCCTCTGTGATGTCTGAAAATAGGAGCTTGTTGCGGTGTGTTTCATGTGTTGAATCCTGTCCAGTGAAATGCCGTGGGGCCAAACTCAGCAGGATGTCCTACGACTCGATTCCTAGCTTTCGCTGTGGAAAAAGTGGCTTTAGAATTTTTTGTTGCGTTGGTGGGAATTGGTCGTTGAAGTCATTATAAATTTTTTCTGTTCTTGATTTGGGCTGCAGGCATTCAACCTGTGCTGTCTGACCTCAGGAGCCAAACAACTTTGGAGAAAAAGACCTATGTCGTCTGCAGGCAGTTTTATTAACATCTGAAGCACACAATTGTGCCATGTAGGACCCAAGTCTAGGCTAGAGCTCTTTCATTACCCTGCTACACGGCTGGATTTATGCTGGTGGAAGTCCTGGCTAAAAAAGCTTTTGTACAATGATTAACTGACCTTAACAAGTTTAAGGATGCTTATTTGCACACAGTTAAGAAGTGTTGCAATATGTCACAAATGAGAGCGGCTTCTATTATAAACATAATGGCATAAACAGTGAAAGCTGGTTATATTTCCTTAAAAGTTCATTGCAGAGAAATGGGGAAGCTTGAGAAGCTAAACAAATCCAGGCAATAATGGAAATGTAGCATGAAATTACTTCTGTAAACAACAGCCATTCATTATTTGAACATTTTTCATAAGAGAGTCAGCAGATGAGTGTTGATGTTAAAGGGTGTGTATGGAGGGGGAGGAGGCAGCAGGGAGATTATGAATTTCAGAAGAAATCTTCCCGGGTTATATAGACAGATGAACAACTGTTTAAAAAAAAAAGAGGTATGTTAAGCACTGATTGATCTCTGAATATTAACAATCGATGCCATTTTCTTCATTAACTTCTGAGTGGAGCACAAAGAAAGGTATATTTGATTTAAGGGAAAGAGAAGGGAGCACTATTTAATGTTGATTTGGTGTAGTGAATAACCCCAGAGAGAAATGTAAATACCAGGCTGCAATAACATGACAGCACACTAATCATATTTACAAACGATATTAAATCTGTCCATTGTGCTTGCCTGGCTTCAGATTGGCCCGACTGTAATTGTCACTGTAACCAGCACTGGCTTGTGGGAGAATTTAACTGCAGTGATATAAGGTGAGCGCTAGGCTTATTATTACTTTATTATTACCCGGTTTATGTTTATTAAAACAATTTGTCATGCAGAACAGGAATGGGAGAATGGGAACATTAAATCGTGCTGTACTCAACCTGAAGAAATGAGTTACAATAAAATTAATGGCAGGCAGGCCACAGCTGACACTTGTAGCCGTGTGGAGCAGCTACACACTGGTTCGTTTCATTTGCTGATCATTTCTTGTTAGGGTCACGCCATTAAACTTACATATTGAGAACTACTGAAAATCTGAGGCAATGAAGGTAAACTTTATGAAGCAAAAGTGGGGGTTTTTTTCTGCTGCTAATGCATTCCTTTCAATTATTACAGAAATCAGGAATGCAGATTGAAAGTTTAAATCATACTGAGTTATTAAAGGCATGTGTTGGAGTGAATGTCCTTCAATTTTACAGAGGCTTAGAGAGCTGAGAAAGAGCTGAGTTTAGGCTAAAGTGAGACCATTCTCTAAAGGCTTTGAGCAAAGAGAACAGTGAGAATAGTGGTCATGAAAGGTCTCATAACAAGTTTAATAAAAGCTGCTTTATTTTCTTTCCCTGGAACTCAAGGGGTCCTTATTTGATATCTTCAAATTTATTTCAGCCCAAATCTTCATTATTTTAAAGTAGAGGCAGGAGGCAATGACCATGGGAATAGCACTGAGCCTCTTGGAATTCAGCAAAGAGGCACAGTGACATAAACCCCTCTTGTGACACAATTACGGAAGAAATTAAAAGTGTCAGGCTCTATGTACTTTAGCTGCATAGAAGAAATCTGGCCTCCTGATGAAACATCTTTGTACATGAAAAAGTAATACCCTGCCCTTGTTTCCCATTATACAACAATGTTAAGGAGTCTTCTGGGGTCGTTATTAGGGATTTGGTGAAGCACAATAAATGCCGAAGATTAAATCTGAGCACTAGCAATTAGTATTGGGGGAGGAAGAGCACTTATTTTTTTTTCCTTTTTCAAAGTATTTATTAATGAAGCTATTTAAAGAAAACCCAGCGAACTGCTGCAGTTAGGAAATGTGAACCTTTTCATTTCTATCAGTTTTATACTTGTGCAAGTCCTACAAAGTCCATGGGGTTATTCTTGATTTATACCAGTGTGAGAAAGTAGAAGATCAGGCTGTCTCTGTGGGATTTTTTTCCCTCATTTTCCTTTTTTTAAACTAAGATAGGTTTTTTAAGTCTTGAGAAAGCCTTCAAAGCATGTATTGAGCCACATGTTCTCTGCCTGTGTCCCCAGTCACAAAGTCTGGACCAAGCATCTAAGAGTTCAGCATCCAACCAATGTAACAGAACACTGGAATGGGAGCTGAACTCATGAAAATGCAGTTAGTTGGAGTGAATGAAGATATTTAAAAGACCTTCTTTTAGAAATCTGTCTTGTCCTTTTGGCTTTTCAATAAGGGGAATGGTAGATGATTCACTCAGAGAAGTAACTTTATGTTTAGCCTCAGTGGTGAAGCTGTTGCAATTACAAAGACTGTTCCAAACCTGAAAAAAAATATGGAACAAAAATTCCCTTATCACTTCCTCACAAACTGATCACCTCCTTGAAATAACAGCCATTTCTCTGAGAGCACCAGTAGGTTCATTTCTGAGGATAAAAGGAGAGAGCAAAGGCCCTGGCTCTAAGTGCAGTAAGTGCTCTAAGTGCACTAAGAGCAATCCACTGTGGTGGCAAGCACTCATGGAGGACCTGTGTCATGGAAACTCCTTGGCTTTTGGAGTGGCTCCTGGCTGACATTTTGTCATGGTGCTGCAGGTGCAAATAAAAAAGAACTGGTTTCGGTAAATGGGAAAATCACTGAGGGGATAATTGTTTCTGTGACATTGGCCTCTGTGGCTGGTGGCCTCCTCTGAGGGCCAAAGTGAAGATATGAGGAGACACAGATCAGGGAGCTTGAATGCTCTAAATCTGGACAGCCAGCAGTGGTCCATACTGCTGTGGTGGAAGGTGCAGTGGGACCATGGCAGACAGCAGATACCCCACATATTGCTGGCATTAAGTCCTTTCCTGTGCCCTTTTTTACATTAATTGAAAGGAAAACACATTTTATTAAAGCACATTGACCTTTTTCCCTTTCCAAATAGGCTTTTAAATGTTACAGCAAAGCTCTGACCCAGTATTTTTAAAAAGCAGGATTTTAACATAATCTTCCATCTTAATTTGGGGGGTGAGGGGGTGCGTGTAACACTCAGTAAACTTGGGGAGAAACCAGTTGGTCCTTTTTTCCCTTATGTGTAAAACTCATGAACTCAGAGTAACACGAACACTGTGAGTGTCTTGCTGAACTGCTGTGTTTATTATAAGTGCAAACACCCCTTTGACATGAAGGACAAGGATAAAGTAGAGAATTTGGACGCATATTTATCACTTGGATTATTAATAATAATAACATTTGGCATCTTTACAGCACTTTACATTTTCAAAATGCTGCATAAACATTAACTAAATGGTATTTAAGTGCACATAAATGATATTCACAGCCATTACCCTCTACTCACTGTGGGTCTGCACTGAAACGTGTTGGAAAATCTTTACTGCTCATGTGAAGTATCAGTTTTTCCTGGAAGAACCAGACTGACAATTTTTCATTTTGTTTCACATGCACCTGAAGCCTTTTGTCCATATTATGGATTAATGGTCTGCAAAATTTCGGTTTATTGGGGAAAAAGAAGTTGCTGATTTTACTTACAGGAGCATAAAAACAAATAAAAATAAAGCAGAGAGCTCAGAAAGCAAAACAATGCTCCAATTTTCTTTTCTTTTTAAATCACATCTTAGTTTGATTCTTACCATGGCCATGCATTTTATGCTCTGTTTCCTGACTGAGTCTGCTTCTGCTCCACCATATACATTTGAATGCTGGATGCTCCTAGGGCTGAATGCCATGGACCAATCTAGCCATTCAGAGCTACCTAATATACTTGTGCCTGTACCAGTACTGCCAAAAAAGATTTTACTTGTGGTCCATTGCATAGGGACTGTTCAGGATCCTTCTGTGACCCATTGTTTTCAAAGAAAATATCTGTACTTGCCTTATCCCTCTCCCCAGTTTGCAACTTTCTTTTCTGTAGCCACATTAGTTTGTATTGCAGTAATGGCTTTGATGCCTTTGTGCCATTTCAGTAAAACAGAAAGTGGGGAAGATTTCAGGAGCATCATGCCTCTTAGTAGCTATGGCAAGTCTGTACCTGAAAACAATTAACTGTGTAACCCCATCAAAGAGGAGCAGAAATCAAGGGAAATGTCAAACAGCACCTTTCAGGCTGTATTGCATCTACATAATCCAGGAACAAGCAAATAATTCCATTGTTACCTGATTAAAAGTTTTAATATCTTATGTCTTTGACCTTGCTCTTTAGCTGAACACATAAAAGCAAAATAGGTTTCTGCCTTAATCTCACTTCGTGCCCATTGTCCTCTGACGAGAGAATCCTCCTGGTATCTCTGAAGTGTCATTGAAGCGAAGGGAAGGCTGTGCACAGTGTTTGCTCCTATCTTCTGCACGGAGCCTACCTTGACAAAGTTCCTCTTGCTATCTTTAGTCTTCTCCCTGGAGCACCTGGCACATCAGGACAAGAGGGATCTCAGCCCCACAGCTTCATTTGGACCTGTTAACTGTAACTACTGATGTCGTTTACAAGGATAAACCCTTAAAGCCAGGCCAAGGTAGACAAAGAAAGAACTCTGCAGTAATTCCCTTTGGACAGCAGAGATTGGTGTTCAAGTTATTGAAAATCTGTGTAACTCATTTTCTCTTTTGTCATACTTAAAAAATCCATGAAGTTTGGCTGAGTGCAAACAATAAGCTTTTATAGTTGCTGCCCTTGTTCATAAATGTGTAATCTTCTGGGACCATCAGAAAAGCTTTGGTACAGCAAATTAAAAGTCTCTATACTCTCCTGTGTCTCCTTGGACATTTTGTAGACCTGCAAATACCAAGCAGTAATCAATATAATGCCTCTCTAATACTTTAAGGCAAACTGGCAGCTCCCAAGTCAGAGAGCACAGCACAGCTTTCTCATGGCTAGACGTGGCTCCTGCCAGGGTCAGAGAGGAGCATCGTCCCTTGGCTGGCACAGGGAGGTCAGGAGGGGCCAGCTGGATACAGCTGCCTGCTCCCATTTCCAAGGTTCTCAGTACTTTCTGTCGCATCATCAATCCCTTCATTTCAGCCCAAAGTACTTGCTGGTCTGTGGGTCATAATGTTTTGTGATCTCCTGTTCCCTTCATGTGTCCATGAGTGCACTTTTCCCTAACGAGCCAATTATATTGCAGCCAGTAGGGCGAGTTGCATATTCCCTCTCTCCTCATTGTTTTAGCACAGTTTAACAGTACTCTCTTACTACATCCTTTATTTTATCTCTGAGAGAACTGTGTTATTTTTATTTGTGGCAGGGCATATGGTATTCAATTACAGAGCATTTACTCTTTCATATCTTGTCAGTGAATAACCTTATCAGTTTAACAGCTTCGGCGAGGAATATTCAGCATGGGCCAGAGAGGATGAGAATTACGGGTGTATTTTTTGCCTATTGCCAAACATTTGCATTCTCTCCCCACTTAGTGAGGATTATACCTGAGTCAAAAATGACTTTGTAACCACTGGCAAGCAGCAGCTGTGGGGTGGCTGAAAGTTTAGTGTTTCCTACCACTGCCTAGCTCCTCTCTCGTTATTCAAGCCATCACTGCTCCCTGTGAGTGGGGAATGGATTCCTACAGTTGCTCATGCAAATTCAATGTATGCAGCAGTTTGGGTGGGCAGTGCTGCTGACTGGGTGCCCAGCTGCGCTGAAGAAGCACCTAAAGATGAAGCAAAGCACAACTGGACCAGTGTCCAACCATGTCCTAGCTACAGAAGAAGCTTGGGCAAATGGTATCCATGTGCTTCTGACCCCTGGGTGCTCACTGGCAACCTGATGCCTGCTTATTTATGGAGCCAAATGGCCCAATGCTTTGCTGAGATGATGAGAAGAATGGAGGGAAGTTTTGTCTGCAAAGAATTCCTGTAACTTCAGTCCATATCTAATGGCTGCTTATTTTTATAATAAGAAGTGCTCTTTTCTCAAGCGTGGCCAGTTCCAAGGCCCATTTACATCAACATTAAAGCTTGCCACTGACCTAGTGGCTTTTGGATCAGACCCATAGCCTCCTTACCTTCTTCCATATTACAGGCACACCTTTACCTTAGGTCTTGATTTCTGTGGAGCTCTTTAGGTCAAGCTCTATCTCATTGATGTGCCCAGGCTTCAATTGATTCAGAGAGAAACTGACTGTTCTTCTAAAGAGGTGGTCATTTTTCTTAAGCAGCTTCTATTTTTAGATAAAACTCCTTGAGGCAGCAGGCAGCCTTGGTGCCTGGCTGGCAGAGTTGCAGTGTGCTTTGTCACAAACCCCTTTGGGGCACACCTCATGGCATCTGGAACTGTACCCAAGGATACCCCATCACTTCCATCAGTAGTCTGGTATCTGGAAAAACATCAGATTTTTTCATTCTAGAATTGAAGAAAGAAATAACAGTGTTCAAACTTGATTAAAGTTTTGAGTTGGGTAGATCCTAAAATTGTTGCCCGTCTTCCTGAAAATCTTAGAAGTGCATGTCTTTTGTTTCCAATGGAGACTTTGCTTGAATGAAAAATTTAGGCTGGTTGTCTTAAACACTCTGTGTGTATTACAAGGTTGCTTTAACTGCTCGGTCAGACTTCTTTAGCATGTTTTGGGGAGCTTGTATGCCCAGCTGCTGGAATCCAAGCAGGCCCTCTGCCATGGGTGGGCTCTACAGAAAAAAGCATTACAATTCATTTCTTTCCCTCTTCTCTATTCTGGCTTCTCCCTTATTTTTTTCTGTAAGCACTGTTGGATGTGGAAGCACTCAGTTGAACGTAATAGAAGTACAGGTGATGAGAAAGGGAGTCTTCCTAGTCACAAAAAAATATTTTACAGTGCAAAACTGAGACCTAATTCTCTTTGCACAGCCCCTGTTCTGTGAGGTAGCTGTAGGGTCAGGGACAGGTGTGGGGCCTTGATATGATCCCATGGTAGGAAATGCTTGGTTCTCAAAGGCCAATTAATTTAAAATTGAGAAACTCTTGGATTCATTGCTTATGGCAGAGTTATAATTTGCTTTGCTTTTTCTGAAAGCCAATAATTTCTCTGGTGTCAGGGAGGATTAAACACCTGCATTCACAATTATGCTTAAGAAATGCAGTATTTTGTCCTTTGGCCAAAACCCAGAGGACTCTAATGGGGACTAAGGAGTAACATCTGCTCAAGGCCCACTCTTCAGTAGATGTCTACAGTAACATTTTGTGTCCAAAACATTTGCTATGGGCTATTGGCAGAGAAAAGACACCGACCTGTACTCTTTTTTTAAAATTGCTTATCAAATTAGTTTAATAAAGAAGAATCAAAGAAAAACTAGTAGGGTGAAGACTAATGCTGGTGATCTATTTCTGTCTGCAGCTGACCTTGTGAGATGGAGTCATAGCTTCAAGTGCCTGTATGATACCAATGAATTGGGGCTGTTTAGTTGGGCGGTGCCATCACTTGATTATTCTGTGAGAAATTCCAGAAATACAGTTGCTTTATGAGCCTGACTTCTATGATGATAAATTTCCAAAAGCAAAAATGTGAATTTAAATTATTCGTATTCATGTGAGCGTGGTAGAGATTTTTGGAATTGCTGCAGCAAGTTATGGATGATGCATGAAATGAAAAAATCCCTGCCCAGTGCACAAGGAATACAAAAAGGGTTCTGCAGCCAGCACTGTGCTGCACTGTGCTACAGGTTGTGTGCTGTCTGGGGAGAGGGGTTTATATTTTTTGAAAAGCACCCCGCCTTCACCACATGCACAAAAGTAAACAAAAGACAGAATGAAAGAAGGAAAAAAGAGAAAATACCCGCTGACACCCAGGAGCACTTACGGTGTAAGACTGGCACTTTGTTTCCTACATCTTCCTCGCCAGCACCCCTGAGCTGCCAAGTTCTGCATGTGTGGGGCAGATTCTCCTCACCTCAGGTCAGCTGTTCATAAATACATAACTTCATGTTGCAGAAAGAATGGGGCAAAACCTCTTCCAAGTCTGTCTTGCATATCTCTCCCTGGCCCAAGGATGGCATGAGACAAACAGGGAAAAAAAAGTCTTATCTGGGATAACATGATCACATCCACAGTGCCTCACATGAAATAGTGTCTCATGTGCTTCTAGTCTGAAGCTGATCATGTAAAACAGTGGGTATCCAAAAAAAAAAAAAAAACCCTAAAAAAAACCTGCAGATAACTTTTTCTAAATTTAATTCTAGCATTAGGATTTGCCCAGTCTTCTAGTCTGCAGGAAGTTAGAGTGATTGTTCTTTCTGGGACTGCACTCAGCATTATTGTCTTCCAGATCTGAATCTTCAGTCTCTTATTTAAGTAATTGAACTCTGAAGTTAAATAGATTATATCTGCAAACACTGAATGTGATCTGAGTTTATCTTCCAAATTTAACACATTTTCTAATTGTCTAATGAACTCTTTTATGTGTGCACGTATTCTTACCTGAATCCTAGTATGTGCAATATATCCTTAACTCATTCCAGTCTCTTAAAACATCTTCTGACGTTCTTTAATATCTGCTGCACTGTGCTTATTCAGTAATTTTTACACAATCTTAAGACATCTGTGTTTTCTGTTTCAGACAGACCCTGTATGGGTCTTCCCATCCCACAACTTCATATCTTACTGTGCTATAAAGATAGTGGGAGCAGATGATCATTTTAGGTCCCTTCCAACTGGAACTGTCCTATTTTAGTGTGTGGCCACCACGACATCAAATAACATTTAGATTTTGCTTTTAGTGCCGAGTACTTGGTGCAAATGATGTGTGTGGTGTTTGCTCTCTGTTCCTGAATGTCAATGTGTGTTTTCAGAACGTGCTAATTCTTTTCTAATCTTGCAATGCAGTTTGTTGAAAGCCTCCTGCTGTGTAAATAGACTAAGTCATCTGACCAAAACCTCTTTTTATCTTAACCTTTGCCTTCAGTATACCTTTGCTTTCCAGTATCCTGTTTATTAAAATACTTTTGGGTTATTTCTACCTCCCTCTCATATGTTGAGCCCAGGATAACTCATTTAGGAAGGGTCACTCCCATCTCAACACTCCCACCTCTTTGCTGAACACAAGTGTGCATGTTTCCATGCTTAGTGCAAACAGACCTGATCATTTCTCACCTAAGAGCAAAAAGAATTAACAGACCTCATTTGTGTTTTGATGGGCATTAATGGAAGTATCATCCTAGTCTTAAACCCCCAGGTTTCTCCATATCTTGAGCTAAAGCGGTACTGGTGAGATTTTAATGAATAGAAAAAACCACAGTGTTACAAACACAAGTGTGTACTCAGGCTGAAGTCCATGAGCAGTGAGCAGCAGCAAGTAGCTACCCATGTATTACATTTAAAATTGATTGCACATTGTTCTTGCTAATGTTTTCTTTTAGAAAAAACCCGGATTATAGTAGTTCTGAAAATATTCAGGCCCTTTCCCACAACTTTGCTTTGACCTGTCTTTTCTATCACAATATTCTGTCTTAGTCCATCTGCTCAAGCTTGCTATCTCTGTGGATCAAGCGCATTTCTCTGATTAATGATGCTGTCTGGCAATTGGTTTTATAGACTGTTCTGGCACAGCATGCAGTAATGTGGTTCTATTAGCCCATGTAAAAGGTTTCTGAAGCTTTTGCAACAAGGGAGCCAGACCAGTAGGTCAAAAGCAGCACCTCATCCCTATTGTACCATGATCTGCTAAGTCTGCCAGCTTTAGACAACTTCTTTCCTTTCACTGAAAACTCATAGGTTATGCTTTTCTGTTGACATTTCAGGGTGAGGTTTCCTATTGACTTGTGTTTCCTTGGAAATCAGCCTGCTGGGTATGGATGTGTCATGGACGGAGATCTTTGATGCTGGAAGTGCTGGAGAAGGTGCTGCCCTCACCTTGGCGGGTGGCGGCACTGAGTACCTCTCTGGTGTCTGCAGGGTGGGCTGGTGCAGTGCTGAGCCATGCCTGTGGCTTGGTCTGCTCCGCCTGGCCCCGGTGCAGAGACACTGCTGTGTGTTTGGAGAGGTGGGCACCAACTCTGATGGCACCCTCCAGACTTCCTCTGCTCTGGCCAGGTCCTGCCAGCTGTGTCCAGGTGGAAGTGTTCACCTGGGCTAATTTGCTTCATGTTTGCTTGTGGTTTGTCATGTTACTGCTAGCCGTGTGACACCAGGCAGGGCTCTATCGTGTGGCACAGCCAGCGTGTGTTGGCTCTGTGGCTGCTGCCCTCTTCACATCCCTGTAAAAGCTCTCTGACCTCTCTTGGCACCTTCCAGACTATGGGCCCAGCACTGCTGCTGGCAAAGCAGCCACAGCTGCATACGTGTTTACGTGGGTCTCCCCAGTAAATGTGTCCCCATGTTCATTAGCCTCTGTGCCCTCTAACTGCTTCCTTAAAAAAGGATAAATATCCCCTGGAGATGTTTTGGACCCATTTTCTGCAGCAGTAAGTTGCCTGTAGCTCTGCCCACCACATGTGTCTCAGCATGGTTTGCACTGTGTTCTCAAAGCACTCAGAGCTCTTGAGGATTATTTAGGAGAGCAGTCATCTCATAGCAATGCATTTTTATAGGCTGGTGAAAACCCCAGCTATGAAACAGTTAATTAAAAAGTCTCCAATTAGAAACTGAATATATTTTGCAAAAAGTTGTATTTCTTCTTCTCAATGAGAAAAAAAAAATAAGCAATTCAAATCATTTTGAAGTTCCATTCCTTCATTCATTAGGAGACTTAGCTTGCAAAATCCTAATTAAAAAGAACATTTTGTGTTAATAAAAATGTTCTAATTTTTTACCTTATGAAGTTAGTTAATTTTTTTTCCATAGCATGCGGGAAAAAGAGGTCTCCTTAATGGCTTTGTTCAAGTTTATATTATTTGATTGCAAAATTTGTGAGACAAAAGAGAACTAAACTCATTCTGTGGTGCCCTCCAGTTAACTGTTCAGTTGAAAAATGACCTTCATAACTAAGTCCCTTGCCTTTTCATCGATATCAAGGAGTTACAACTCTAACCTACAGTTGAGGAGGTGGCTTCAGTCTGGTAAACCATCAGAAATTGCATGAGCACCCTGTGGAGTGTAGATATTTATAGATATCTAAGAGGACTAGAGATAACAAAATAATTTGAATCTGAATTCTCAAACTGCCTAGGGCTATTCTGCTGGCTTTCAAATCCAGCATCCTCTTGCATGACTTCTAGTCATTAAAAGCAGAGGTTTATTTCAGTACCTAATAATTCTGCATCAGACACAACAATATTGCGAGTCAGAGATCACAGTAGGTGCTCACAGGTTCCTACCATGGTACAATAGTGACAAAGACAGCACTTTTTAGATGCCTTTAAACCAGCTGCACTATATATGAGGTTATGCTAACTGTGAAACATTCATTTATGCAGCCTTGAGATTCAATGCGGAGCTCTCTGCTGGTATAAATCAGGGTGACCATAAGTCAGTCGTGCTGAGCTGAGATATGCTCACAGAGGGCCCAACCATTAAGGAATTTTGCACCTTTGGTTTTGCTGCCTTCATTTTGCCACTAATCTATCTCTGTAGGGGTGGATTTTAATATTCCAAATATCTTCATAGGCAGAAATCGCTATAAAAATCTTTACGTTCTTACAGAAATACAGATTGGGAGTGTAAAAATATTTTGGACTTGCTCCAAGGACTGGAAAAATATTTATTGGACTATCGGGAATCACAGAAGCGCATTGGTAGGAAGGGTCCTCCAGAGGTCCAACAGTCTCCCCTCCTACGCGGAGCACGTCTGGTGAGCACAGGTTCTTCAGAGCCATGTCCAGTGGGTTTTCACTGTCTCCAAGGACTCACACTCCACAGCGCCTCTGCACCACCTGCTCCTGTGGTTTCCACCTTGAGAGTGACAAAGCTTTTCCAAACATCCAACAGAGTTTTCTCCAGTCATCACTCGAGTCTGTAGCCCCTTGCATCATTGCTGTGCAGTTCCAAGGAGAGTCTGACTCCATTTTTTTGTACAACTCATTAGGTTGCTGTAGAGAAATAACATCTCTGTTTCATTTTCTTGATTCTTTGAAGTGAGCAAACCCAATTGCTTCAGCTGCTCCTCACCTTATGTTTTCCAAGCTCTCCAGTCATACTGGTGGCCTCTACTTTACTTGCTCCAGTAAGTCAGGGTCTTTATTTCTGGTGCTGTGGAGCCCAGGACTAGACATCAGACTCCGACACAGCCTTGACAGTGCTGACTGAAGAGGGGAATCATCACCTCCCTGGTCCTGCTGGCTACATCCCTGCAGACACAGGCCGGTGCAGAGCTGACTGCAAGTGAAGAAGCCCTGTGGGCCACCAGCTGTATTAGCTGCAAGGGACACTACTCACTCCTCTCTACAGGCTGTCCACCAGGCCTTCAGCTCATTTTTCTGAAAAGTGTATTCATTTCTCTCCCTTTGGCCCCCAGCCTGCACTGGTACATGGGCTTCTCCCATCCCAGCTTAGGAATACTAGTGGTATTGATTGCAGTGAACTGTATCTTCTACTTTGAACTAAGAGCTATTGTTGGAGGTGCTTATACTAGGGAGAGGCAAAAAGCCCTCTTCAGCCCTTTCTGTCAGTGTTGAGGATCTGCTAATATTTGAAAGTGAGCACCTTTCTGCCATACTTTCTGCTTATTATTTGCTTTTTCCTGGTACTTTAGTGGTCAGCTTTCACCCACACCACTGCCTGTAAAAATGAAGTGCTGCACTGGCACGCTCAGATTTTCAAACAGGACACGCACATCAAACTGTGGGTCAAAGCAATACATCTGCAGATCAGGCTTCAGATGCAAAGTGTCAGGAATGCACTGGAGACTCCTCTCCATCGACCTACACAGGGAAAGAATTACACTATAAAACTGAGACTCATTTAAAGTAATGATCAAATCTGAGGAAATGGCAATCTGTATGCAGACACTCTATAAGCTGAAAAAGAAGCTAAATTCATGTGTGAATTATTTGCTGCCAATTATTCTCTCAGCTCTAATATTGAGTTTTAAATATTTAGTTAGATCCACTTCCAACCTAGAATTTTGGTTTTCATTTAACATCATGACTGACTATATATATGTGTGTATATACAACGTGTTATTTCATTACACCTCCTTTGAATGCACTTGGATAGTAATGTGAATGACCTACCTCCTTTTTGGTAAGTTTTTGGACAAGGTGTAAGACTTTTTTCAGGGAGTTTTGGTAGTTGTCTGAGTACCTCTTTGATCTGAAAGTGACCCTGCCATATTGAAATGTGGGCTTGGCTAACTTTGTGGCAGGACTCTTGGAGAATTACAAGATGGCTGTAAAGATGCACTAACCCTTTTCAGGGCCTAAATTAAGCTTTAAATCAAAGCTAACCAGAATGCCACCAAAGCTTTTCCATTAAGACTGGCTTACACACCCTTGCACTGTGATGCACAGAATACATCATAAATTTTGAACCCAGACTGAAACCCTGAAGCTGTTGTCTTTACTTTCAAAGTCCATGTAGTGCCTCTTCACTACCAGTGAGCAAGCCAGTGTTTGTGTGAATTGCTTTTTGCGTGTGAAGGCAGATGCTGACCTAGAAGGCAGTTGGCACTGGACAATTATCACCAGAAACTGAATCTCAGTTCTAATCCAGTATTTTAGTTATCAGAGTGCAGGAAGTGCCATCATTTTAAGGCAAAAAACCGTGCAAGCATTCAAGGGGTGACTTTCTGTTAGAATAAGCTTTTCTTTGTGATTGACACACACACAGTGTGGCACCTCGAGGACAGGCCATCACAATTTATATATCGTTGTACTTAAAAGCAAGGACTTCTGTGGTTTGTAAACCAAATATGTGGGAAAAATAGTTTGTTTTTTTTTTTCTTCAGTCTATTTTATTCTTCGCTGAAGGTAGTGAGTGGTGTGGAGCTTCACAAGCAATGAAGTAAGACCAGTCTGTCTCCTGAACATAAAGGTTTCTCACCCAGAGGGTGGTTGAGCACTGGAATAGCTCCCCCGGGCAGTGGTCATAGCACCAGCCTGACAGAGCTCAAGAAGTGTTTGGACAATGCCCTCAGGCACACGGTGTGACTCCCGGGGATGTCCTGTGCAGGGCCAGGAGTTGGACTCTGTGATCCTTGCGAGTCCCTTCCAACTCAGCTTATTCTGTGATTCTGTGATAAGATCTGCCTAGTCATAAATGAGCACTTGAGCAGGGTGTGAGAAGGGAGGAAGGTTTATAGCTATTAGCAGGCTGGGGCAGTGAACTTTGGCACCAGGTCACAGTGGCTTTTCAGAATGAAATTGGTCAAGGAGCTGAGAAAAGAGTTAGACTTGGCATTTGCAGGGGAAGGGAGAGGGATTCAGCCAGGCTTCCAAGCAAGATGGGGGAGGATAGGGCAGCACTAGAGTTTCCTGCTCCCAGAGGATAAGGGGGTCTGACTCACTTGTGGAAATGCTTATCAATAACTGCTCAGGCTGAATTTTGATGCAGAATTCCTTGGAGCTTCATGTGCTCCCATTCAGAAATGTGGGTGTTATAGCATCATTGTGAAATACCATGGTGAAACAGTCCATCATACTGCCAATGGTTGGCTTTAAAGCTAGGGTAGGAGAGGAAAGAATTGCTAACGCTCCAAGGAACAGCTTGTCAGCTTGAGGGCCTTGTGTGTGCCAGCTGGATTCAAGTTCAAGTCTGGATTTGATCCACTAATGAAACATCATCCTCCAAAAACTACTGGCTGAAGGTGGCAGACCTCTGGAGACCTGCAGGGTTGATTGGAAAGTTGACTCTCTTTTAACCATATGCTCATGTGTATGTCAGTTATGAAAATGAGTCAGATTTTCAAGTTTTCAATTAAAAAAAAAACCATTAGGAAAAGCATTGGCAAAATAGCTGCAATTTTCCCTCCCATTGCCATCCCCTCAGAGCAATGGAAACAGTTTTGTTGATTTGAATGGGCTCTAGGGCTTTAATGCCATCTTGGATTTGGCAAAGTCAATGTATTGCCCCCTGTGGCTCCCGCATTTAGTGAAATGTTTAAGAGTGGAAGCATGAGACATTTTAAGAAAAAAGGCTGATGGAATCTATGAATTTTCTGAAAACTCTGGGGTCAGTTCCTATGTGATGACAGTTCTGGGCTAAAGGAGATATAATACTTTTGCCTTCCAGCTGGGGGGAAAGAAGGATTTCCATTGAAGAGATATAGTTCAAAATCCATTACTGAGTCCCTAACTTAATACAGAAGTGTGTCTCAGCAGCAAGCTGGTCTCTGAGCTAGCGAATAGAGGAAGAGTTTTCCCCTGGAACTCACATGGCAGTGACAGTGTGCATTAGGTAGCCTCCAGAAGATCCTTTCTACAGCAGACTTGCAAATGGATGCACCCTTTCCACCCTCAGTTCTCCACTCTTTGCTCATATAAATATTTAAGTAATTATTTTTTAGAGCTCTGGGAAACCTTTATCAATTGCCTCTATCAGAACCTGTTCTATTAGCTGAGAAACTTTCTAACATTATAGCAGCTTTTCACCGCTTTCTATTTCATTAGCATTCATTTTCTTTAGACATATGACAGACTACCCACTGGAAATGTAGGCATCTGGGAACATAAAGCTAAAAGCTGAGGTTTGCTTCAGTGCTTGCCAGCCCCCAGAATTTTATTACCTAACCTACCTTTACCTAAATCACAGAAAAATGACAAACCTTTTGATGCATGTAAAAAAAACCCTGAAACAGAGTTAAACTGCAAGCTTCACTGATGCAAACTGACATAAAACATCACAATGGCGCGCTTCAGAGACAGATGTTTTCTCCAACTCCAGTTTACTTGTATTTTTGCAGAGTGCACTACTGATTGGTTAAACGAAGCTCTTGTAAAAAGATTTGGGTCTGGAGTTCAAGCTCAAATCTCCACAAGTAATGGGCAAGCTGATGGCATTATCCTCACAGGTGGAAATGAGGAATACAAATTTTAGGAGCAGCACGTCTGTTCTCTTGGCTAATTGGGTATGAGTTCTACAGGAATGACCACATTAGTAACCTTGATGTCATAAGTGGAGGGACACAAATCAACAGGGCTGTGTGTACTAATGTTGAGGAATTTGGAAATCTGAGCCGCAGATTCATACAGACCTGGCTTCTGCTCATGGAAAGTCTGCTACAAGGTCCCAGAACCAAAAAGTTTCTCAGATTGTGGTGGGAGGCAGTCCTGCTCCCACTGTCAGATAATGCAAAAGGAAAGAGCTTTGGTGTGGTTTTGGTAGAAAGCGGTCCAAGAGATACATTCCTATAGCTGAGTGACTCAAGTGGCTCTTGCTTCCTGTGCAAGTAACCCCCATGAAAGGAAGTCACTAAGTCATTAGTTGATTTTTGGGAGAGAATCACACAGATTGCTTTTGTTCATGCTGTTCATCAAACAAATAATCAGTTTGGGGAATTTTTGTGTTAATGTCTTGTTACCTAAGTAGGCAAGGGCTGAGAAGAAATACAGCAGAGTGATTGACCCCAAATCACTGTCAGTAAAGTTGAGATTTCAAGCTTGCTGGCTAGATGGATGAAATGGCCTCTTCCCCATGCTGCTCCATTAGTAGAGATATATGGACATCCTTTGTGGTCAGTTGTCAGCTCTTTTGATTTTCTTTCTCTTGCAAAAATCCAGATGGGAAACAAAAGTAGAAGTTGCGCAGTGTCATATTAACCTTCTGTTCTGTGACGTGTTACAGGTTGTCAAGAGGGTGTCATTTGTTAGCTGTGCACCCTGGACATTCCCTCTCACACATGGGTGGAAATTGCATGGTCTGAATGCAAACACTTCAGAAACCCTCTGAGATGTCAGTCTTGGATGTGTTTTGTTTTTAACACCTTGCCCTGATGAAGTACAGGGACATTCAGAGCGTAGTGTCTGATATCAGCCCTGCAGGACAACCCAGCACCACACCCTGCATCTAAAACAAGCCTATGCAAAGTTGTTAACCCAAAAGCTGGCAATTTGTCAATGGTTTAATACACCTGGAGTGATGTCCCTGACACTTCTTTAGCGCATGCTGGTTTTGATAGTAAAAACTTCTTATAATTAACACCCAGGTTTATTTACCCAATAAATTTTGTATTTATTCAGCAGAACTTTATACATGACATTTTCACAAAGACACACACGCAGAGCTTTATGATACTACATTGCATAGAGTGTTTTAATTTTCAAATTGTTGGCATATTCTTTTGTCCATAGCTTTGTTGTTGTCCTACATGACCCATTCAGGTGATTTATCACCTCAGTTCACAAAGAGAACTGTAGCTCCTATGAGCAACTCTTCAGCATTCCATAGGAGGACACTGCCTACCTCTTTTATCCAGCCCCATCCATGGCTGTCCAGCCTCTCTTGCAGAGAGCTCTAAGCTTGTTAGAACCCCGTGAATACTAATGGATGTGTTGGCTGGTGCTATACTCAGCTTTCTGGTGGAAATCTAAACTCATTTCCTGTTTAGTTTTGCATGACATACTGAAGGGAAAAGTACCCCCAAGTTGTTTTTGTCTTAATTGTATCCCTTCAGCTGGCTAGCATTTTATTCTGCAGATGCTCAAGCTGTAATTTGTTTTATGCAGATGCATCATACTTCAGGTAGCCTTAGACCAAAAAAATTGAACTTAATTAGCATTAAAACTTCTAATTCAGGAGACTACATCAGACACTTAAATCTGTTGTTATTCAGGAAAACAGAGATGATTTACCATGATAAATGATAAAATGATAAAAGGAAGCATGTGCTCTTATAACAGGACATTCTTTCTGAATTGGGTCTGATAAAGTATCTTTTCACATGTTGTTGTACCCATGTGATAAACCCAAATTTTGTACACAGTGTAACATCATTTTCAGGATAAGAACATCTTTTTTTAATCTCTTTTTAATTCTGTATCTGAAAAATGGCTTTATTAACCTCTAGTTGCTAAGGAATAATAACTCTGTGGTCTGTTGCTCTTCTGTAACAAAGGTTCACACCTAATAACTTCTGAAGAAATGCAATGTGCATTTCTAGCAACAGAACAAGAGAAGTCTGGTTTTATTCATCTAATAGTTTTTGGACACCTGTATTTAAACCACTGTTTATGCTGTGTTCCTCATTAGGTTGTTTAGACATGACATGTGATATTAAAAAGTTTGGGCACCTTTGTCAAACTTTACAAGGGCACAGAATGTCCCCCATCCAGAGAGCTTTATCCCAAGCCCCAAGCAATGCAGTGAAATCTGAACATCACAGCCATTAAAATCTATAGAACGTGACTATATAGCAAGAGGGTCAAATATAAAATAGCCACAAGAAGCTGTGGAAGAACATTTCCTTACTTAATGTGTGGGGCACTCCCATTGCTGGAAAACTAAAATGGCAGAGAAATTTAATGGCAATATAGTCACAGTAATGCTCACTGGAAAATGGGAGGCCTGACAATATCTACACAGTAAACTGCCTTAGATTAAGCAAGGGCAAATGAGTTTTTACTACTCAGAAGAAATATTGTGGAGTCGCAGTGATTAGTTCTCTAAAAATAGCTAGTTATTGCTCAGCAGCAGCTGGGAAAGCAAGGAGAATTTTCCGAATTATTAAGCAAAGAGAGAAAACAGAGGAGAAAATATTTATTCCACCGCATAAATTAGTGGCATGGCTGTGTTTAAGGGCAGTTTTCCTCACCCCTCTCAAAGGGATGCCAGCAGGGGCCAGCGGAGTGCGTGCAGCCCTGCATCCCACCGCTCCCTGTTCCACACATGCCCATATGGACACATCAGTGGCAAACGGCTGCCCCATAAATTGTGGTGAGCTCCACTGCTTGGAAATCATGTCAGATGCCTCCAGTCAGCAGCTTGATGGCAGCCAACATCAGTGTGGGGGTAGCTTTGGTGCAGGAACAACCTCCCAGCCTCGGCAGGCTGCCTCAGAGTGTCCCGTGGGGCTGGACGTCTGGGGATGGCAGCAGCTGCAAGAGTTCAGTGGGAAGTGGAGAGGCACAGCCTTACACGGGAGAGCCACATCTTCCTTCCATCAGTTGCTTCTGGAGACGCAGCGACTATCCCTATGGATGCTAGAGAGTCGGGAGGTGACCTCCAGTAAGTACTTCCTTCTGTGTAGGGCCAAGACTCTGTCTCACTCAGGACCCATTCCCTCATTTCGTATCCTAACCCTCCATTTTGAGCAGGAATGGAGATGGGCCTGAACAGGCTGCAGGTTTGTTTAAAAATACTTGACCTGGATTTAAGATCTGGCTCAGAATTTTTGATTTTGAGAAATTGAGATGGCATAACATAATTCTAGTATCATTTCCTAAGAGCTGGCCACCATAAGAAAGAGGATACTGTGTTAATTGGATTTGCTGTTTGATCTAACAAGCCAGTTCTTCTGCCTTTAGCAACAAAGGAGGAATCAGCTTCTTAGATTTCCACTGCGTGTTTATACAGCCTGTTGGCACTTTCTTCATCATCCGCTGTCCCATGATTTTGTTTCAAAAGGAGGGCAGGGCTGTGGTTACAGATACGCAGGAATCTGTACATCTGTGATCTCTCAGAAGGTTTATGATGTCATGTGGCAGTGTGTAGCTTCAGTTCAGTCATCTGTGTCTTGACCCAGTCCCTGAAAAATTGATGGGAGTCTTCTCTGTGATATGAAAAAGCCCAGCTCTTTGGCCTGCTTCAAAGCAGTGGGAGTTATTCCATCCATCTCAAATGGATACGGCCTGCAACTTCAAACTGGGCAATGGTAGCTCTTAAACACTTTGCAATGATGTTGTGAGGCTTAATTAATTGAAAGGAATTAATGGAAAGGAATTTAAATGGAAGGGGAGATGTGAGTGAATAATTTGATTGTGTGGAAGTATCTTCTACTGCAATTTTGAACTAAAAGGGTCTGAAATGTATTCATGCTCCTGAAAAATGCTGAAGGGTTAAAATGACCTAATTCAACATCAACTAATACACTCCAATATACATTAAAGCAAGTAGATTATTTTTTAAACAGTGCTATCCTGCTAAGTGATGCACTGTGCTCAGTGATAGACCGGTTAAAGCTGTAAATGTCATTGTTAAAATGAGTGTCTTTAACAGGTAATATCTATTAAAATGAAGCACTTAGGCATCAGAAAAGATAGTTTTAAACTGTAAGGTTTCCTAAATTATTTTTGTACAATCAAAATGAGACTCTTAGGGATTAGGTGGCAGATTCGGCTAACATGTCACTTTTCTGGATTAAAGATGTACCATCAAATCTTGCTTAAAAATAAAGATGAGCTGGGACTGCTATTCTTCAAGTGATCCGCTATGTGTGTTTCTAAAATACATTTTAGTGCAATTGATTGTGATTTGCATTAGAAGTAGGTAAGGACTGCCTGCTGCTACCACGATTTGAGTAAAGGTAGATTAGGGCTTGGGTTCACAATCTGAATTGTTCTTTTGATGAGCTGACAAAGGGATTTTATCCTTTTTATTGCTCAATTTTCTTACAACATCTTGGTACACAGCTACAGCATGTGTTGCAAATGGTTAAACTCGGCACATGAGAAAAAGGCTTTTCAAAACAATCATGTTCATGGAGTAAAAATGAGGAATAAGTAGGTGCCCACCAGTACATGTAGGTGCAGAGGGAAAGTGAGCTGTAAAGAAGCAGGTTCCGGTATATTTGAATTGGAACTCTCTAACTGGCTTGTCACCACATGCTTGCTGTAATTCATCTAAAACTGCAGATTGGACCACAGGTCTGTGGGTAACCTTGCACTTGAAAAGTTGAGCATTTATCTTACAAAGCAGAGATGTTATTACTTCTTTTTCCTTTCTTCTCTGTTATTAAAAACCCATAGGTGAGGCACGCGATCCCCAGCATTTGTTCCCCCCTCATGAAGATGAGGGAAGTCTTTGTATGTATTTCCTCCTTGAGTAATTTCTTAGTTCACAAGACCCCAAAAAGCTTACCTTGAGACACATCAACTGTTAAAAACTTTATGGAAAGCTTTTCTGCATGGGTTGATCACAAATCCCTAAACCATTCCATGGATGTGATGCCATATGTTGCAGGACCAATCCTTCAGTGCACCCATATTTTTTGTATCGTAATCTTCCTCTTTTGGTGTGTGTATCAGGCTATTGCTATTTTGTCTTTTCTCTTTTGAGGGTGTCCCCCCCAAAAAAAAAAGGAAAGGGAAAGGGAAAGGGAAAGGGAAAGGGAAAGGGAAAGGGAA
>VYZR01125263.1:68358-79815 GCA_013400675.1 Oxylabes madagascariensis
GGGCCCTGACACCCTGCTCCTGTTGAGATGTGCCTTACTGCACAGTCCTCAACTAACCAGGACCAGATGTTCTTGTCCCAGCCCTTGGCCATGTCTAGGTTTCCCTCCAGTGATCAAATGAGAGGGAATCCAGTCCAACTGGAAAGATAAGGCGCAGACTCCTTCCAGTGTGAGGAGAATTGATAAGAAGCAGATCGATACCTAATCCCCTTCAGTGGGCAGCAAGGCCCACTGTCTTAACAGTGGGACATCCCCTCCTTTTGTCCTTTCACTAAATTGCAAAATTTCTGTAGTGGAAAGAGTGTAACAATGCAGTTGAGTGGTAGAAACCAAACAGAAATAAAATTAGGGGGAGAAGTGTATGTATGCATCGAACAAAGGCCAAGCAGTGTATTTACCTTTAATGTCATCCTTGGAAGGGACACCTGGGTTTGGTAACAATTTCATCACAGTGGTACATAGCCAGAACTGGTAATATTCCAGCCAGAACTGGTAATATTTGGCAAAATTTAAAGCAACTGGAATTGCTGGGAAATGTCAGGCAGCATCAGGAGTTGGCAATGCTACCAACTGCAATTATAATGAAAGCCGAATAGGCTCTTGTCCGTGGAAAACCACTTGGACAAGCACATCTACACACTCATGTAAACAGGTGGAATTCTGTAAAACCCAGTATAGCTGCAATTACATACACTGTCAGAGCACTTGGGCCTATGTCTTCAGTACTTTTTTCTGGTTCAGCTATTTGTTCAGCTATGAGATAAAAACTGACTCACCTTACATTTGTACCTGCCAAGTAGCATCGAAAGGACTATTTGTAATCACAATTCATTCCTAGAACTTGGACAGTAAATATCACTGAACAAATTGTATGTCTGGCTCTCGAGGTCTCCATCCTTGTCTCTGCTTTCTCTGGAAGGATTCACGTGTTGGTTTTTCACTCTGTGCCCAGCTTCTGGAGCTCCAGAAGTCTCTGGTGGCAGAAAGCAACCTGAATTGCCCGAGAACTTTCCATCCATTTTATTTGAAGTATTTCCCAGACTCCCTCTCCCAGACCTTGGACTCTTATAGGAATGGTGACTGCATCTGCTTCAGCTTTTCTGAGAGGGATAGAAGAAAATATAAATGCTAATTATCTCTTTTCTTTGTGAGCTGAGATGAATTTTGGGATGCTTGATATTTTAGTAGAAACATCAGCATAAGCACCACTGAAAGCTTGGTGGGAAACAGGTTAACTCTGTTTTTTTACAACTGTTGCTCCCAGTGCAGATGCTTGGAACGGAAATCAGGTTAAGCAATATAAAGGTTTATTTCCCACTATCATCCCCATACTAATTCATTGTGAAAGGAAGAGGTTTAATGATTGAGTAGCTAGAATGAATCAGGGAAGGAAGGATAAGTCAATCTTGTCCCTTGGATTAAGCAAGCTGCTTTTCTGAACTTTGCCTTGGGCTTGGATAAAGGAAACTGCTATGGGTTTTAGTCATTGTTTAACTGAGGGGAGTTGTTTAACTTTTGTTATATTTTTCCCTTAAAAAGGCAAAAGACTCTTTGGATTAATTTTTTATTACTTTATAGCAGCAGCCATATTGTGTGACATGTTTCAGAAAGTACATTCATGTGATGTTAACACTGCAAAATACTCAGACTGGACTCAGAGATCCAGGGCTGTTGCTGAATGCCAAGGCCCAGCCCTCACTCTTACACTTTTGAGAAAGAGGAGCTCATAGGGCCATGACAGACAGTTGATTCTGATAATGCAAAAGGAGAAAAGATACTTTATGAATACAAATGATTTCTCTGTAGACAACACAGCAAATATAAGGCAAAAAAATTCACATTAAAAGTAAAAATGCATAGGAATGCAGTCAAATCTGAATGGGAGGATGTAGCATCCTTCTTTCCTCTGAACAACCTGTAGCGGGAGAACAGCGGATATTTGGGGCTAAGAGGGGTTTTTGCCTCTCATAATCTTATCCTGTGTATTATTTTTCCTCTCCTACTTTGACATTGTTTTCCAGGCAGTTTTTGTTCTGCCCTCCACAAATTGTGTTGTGTGCATTGAGTCATGGGCTTGTGTTTTCAGAAGGGTTGTCAGTCTCAGCTATTGTCATGCAGCAATGATATGATTAGCTCTGTTTTTTACTGTAGAGTATTAATTTAACTGAAGTTTGAACACAGTGTAAAGAGAACTATCAGTGGGTGAACGTGCCAGCTTAAAAGCAGAGACACTGTGTGGTGTGAGTGATTGCCTTCCTTTGGGATTGTGGGAAAGGATGGCAAGGAAAAGCACCCCCACATGTGAGAGATCCTCAGGCACTGACGTGCATGAGAATATCTTAATAGCCCTCGTTCCAGCGGGTGCCTGGGGAGGTTATGAGCACAGGGCTCTCCACAGCCCTGTTGTCTCAGAAACCTGGTCCTGGCATTCCCAGCCTACAACCTGTGCCTGGATCTCCTCTTCAGGCTCACTTCTGGCTGGGTGCGGGGTCTGTAAGGTGCCTGGTTTGTGAGTGTCTCCAGGGAACTGTCACACACGTACCTGCAGTGGTGAGGCTGCCAAAAAACAGAGAGATGAGGTGGTGCTGCCTGGGTCCCTAAGGGAGCTGTGATTGCCATATCTTGACATGCCTCAGTGCTGCCTTTTTCTTCCACTCTCTTCCCTGTACCTGAAATTTGATTGGTAATCAACAAATATGGGCTGAAAAAGTGGTGTCAGTTTGAGCTGTGAATTGACCTGCTTTTGTCAGTTTGTCACAGTTTTATTGCTGTTTTAGCACAATGCGTGAGCGCTAAAGCCCAGCACTTCTGTCACCTAGAGAAAAGCCTTGCAGGCTGATGTCCTCAAGAACAGTTTCCAAGTGCGGAGGCGCCAGGGGTTCCCCTTCTCTTCACCAGCTAATCAAAACTTTACATTTTCCTTCCAGTCAAAGAGCAACTTAAAACCAAAACAACTTGCAGGTGCACTGTGTTTACTCCATCTCCAATACTGCATGGAATTCACTTGCAGTGGTACTTAATAACATTGCCTCTAGAGTAAGATAAAGATTGCGTCCTCAGCTAGAAGTGACCATATTAGTTTCATCTCTTTGCAACTGTAAAGTTTATTACAGGAACAACAGACTGGATTCTTCAAATCAAAATATTTCAAATGTAGGAAATGAGGGATAAGAGAGAATTCCAAGGCCTTTTATGAAGGACTCATCTTAAAAGATAATTTAGCTTTCTGCACAGCAAATAGATCTGACAGTTCACCCAAAACCTAGCTGAAAGGATGTCTGCTTATACCTCTTATTTATACCGAGATTTAAAAATAAGCTTTTTGAACAAGCTGTGATCTTTTATTTGGTTTCCTTAAGCTAAGAGTATTGCAGTGTCAGACTCTGTTTTCTTAATTGATTATAACTTTGCTGTTCTCATATTGCAAAGCTTATGATGAGTGAATAATGTGTTGCCCTGTGCTTCTGCAGCTTGGCCCAGAATTTGGCTTCCAGTACCTATTTCAGATCTTTGTTTCTGACACAAATATCTTTGCTGTTGCTTTGGATAAATGAGTCCTTTTCAGCGGCCCAGGGTGCTTGAAAATAGTCATGATCCAGACAGCATGTCTGAGTGACCCTACAAATAGCAAACATGGGAATGCAGCTCAGCACGTATAAGCAACCCTACAGTAATAACTTTGTGTGTGCAGTCCAGCAGGTGGGAACAATCCAGAACTAGGTTGACAAAAGAGCTGCTGAAAGTGTGTTATGGAAGTAACAGATCTGAGTGACTTCAGTTTTCTTAGTTTTACACCTGCAAATTCTTTATTGTTATAATTATCATCATTATTGTTATCATTATTATAATTATTTTTATTTTGTTATTTTATTATTTTTATTTCATGGAGCAGTTGCCATTACCTAGCTTTGCAGACCTGTGTTATTTTTCATCAACAACATCCAGTCTGTTGCTTAGCTTGTTTTTCTGGAAGCTGTTCCTATCTCTCCAGCTCAGCTCCTTAACTCTTACCCATGTCTAAGTCATCTTGCACCTCACTGCTCCTCCAGCTGCTCTGTTCAGATCATGAAATCGGTTTGCAAGCAGGAGCCTCAACCCCTGATTATCCTCAGCAAGCCCTCGACGTTATCAGTTTTACTCCTGGAAAGGGATAAAGTAAAGCTCAGTGTGTGTGAGACTCTAAAAATGATGAAAATGTTGCTGTTATTTCAAAATATTACTTCCATATGTTCAGGAAACAGAGCGACGATCAGGTTGTATAATTGGCTTCGCAAAAATACCTGCTTGAGTAGGTAGAGTGGGGTGGAAACGGGGAGGGGAAGCCAAAACCTTTCTGTTCACCAAAGGATGCGATATGAGTGCCACGGGAGGAGGAGCGAGCCGGAGGGCGCTGCCGTGGGCGGGCTGGTCCCCGCGGACATCTAGCGGTGGCAGGGCTGCTTACAGGGGCTGCGGCGCTGCTGGGGATGCAAACCCTTCCTTCCCAGCACCGGCCGCATCCTCAGCCTCATCCGCATCCCGGTTTACAGCCCCCTCCCCATCCTGCGCACCCTTCATTTCGGGAAGGAGCGCCGAGGCTCCTCGGAAAAGCGGCAAGGGAATTTCATTTACATCCTCCTAACCCGGCCCTCAGTTGCTCCCCATCATTATTTCTTTCATGTTCCCTGCACTGTAGTGTTTGATTTTTTAAAAATAAATTTAAGCAAAGATTTTAAGTGTGCAACAGCTCATTTCCCAAAGGATTAAGAAGGCTGCTGTCACCAGCAGTGTCACCTTCCTGAGGTATGCTGCCTTTAACAGCCCTCCCTGAAGGACTTCTTCAGCCTCCTTGAGGAGACACAGTCCCTTGAGAATGTATGGAAAAACATTGCTGAGAATTAATATAGAATACTTAGTATATAAAATACTCAGTATCCCTGTAAGCCTCAAGTTAAGGGCTGCACTAATCCAGGCCCAAAAGGAGGCTGAGCAATAATTGCATGCAGTGGGGCAATTCAGGTTTAGATTGTCCCCTACTCATATTAAATCTTGAGGTTGCAGGGAAAACATTCCACAAATCTTAGATTCCCTTCCATCTACCCCCTCTTGCACCAAATTAAGCACAAGCACAATTCCTTGTGCTTCTTCTTGTCTGTCTGTCTGCCTTTCTCAAAATAAAAGGCAGGATCTATCCATTCAGATGAAGTCAAACAAGAAAATGTTCAGATATTTTAATACCCTCGAGCTACCTCGCAGCTGATAAAATGACTAAAAATGAAATTTAAAGCACATCTTATTTACCTGTTGTTTGTGTGACTCAAATACCTATGTTTAATTTTGTCTATGGATTGGAAAAAGTTAATTTCAAGCCTTGTTTCTCTTGCTAGCAGCAACAACCTTTTAAACTGAGTATTACTGGTGAACCATATAGAGCTGGTTAAAAAAAAATGCTTTTCAGTTCCACCATACAGTTGTTCGGACGACAATTATGGCAGCTGAAGTTTAATCATAGTGTTTGATAGCTCATTTTCTCAATGTCAACACAAGGCACTGTTAAAAAAAATGAATTCTTTCATTTGATAAGCTGGCTCCAGAGCACTGGGCTCATTCAATAGGAAAACTCTTTCACAGAGCTGCAGCATGCATCGTTTTCCTCTTTCCTTTTTTTTTTTTTCCTTTCCTTTTTTTTTTTCTCCTTTTTTTTCTTTCTTCCCCCTGAAAGCCACCCAAGAAGAGATTAATCACAAGGGGGAAACTCAGCTTCACCCTCTAGCTGCAGGTCGCAATTTTTATTTGTATGGAATTGGCTTTTGGAAAGCTGAAGGCTGCCTGAGGGCAGGGACCTGATATAAGAAGAACCTGAGAATGAAGCAGCAGGGATTGATTAGCCTACTTCATATCCCACACTCCATAAGCACACTCCAACCGCAATCTAACACACCGCTGAGCTGAATAGACAAGAGAAATTGGATTCCTTCCTAATATTTAACCTTCAAGTCAGCTCCAACAGTTGTTGATATGTTGTTCTACCAGCAAGTAACAGTCGCTTTTTTATTCCAGCACCCACCCACACACATATATATACAGTTTTATAAGTTATATGCTATATATTTACATATTTTCCATTTTCAATCTGTTTCAGAGCATGGTTTACCTAATCCATTTCAGTAAAAGTTTGAGGGAAGAACAAACTGACCAAACAATTATGCATAAAGCTGTAGTGAGGGAAGGGAGGGAAAGAGAAATAAAAAGTAGAAAAAACTCATTGTCTTTTTCATGTCTTTCAAGGTCTTTTTCACGCTGTCGTTTTTATTTTACCTGTAATTTTCCCAGTTCATTAATTGTAGGAATAGTCAGGATTGTATCTAGTGGTACGGATGCTGTTGGCGCTGCCGTCCTGGAGGTTTCATTTGAGATTTTTCTGTGTAGATGAGATGTGCATTTTGTGGAATGTTTGCTCTTACTGGAGTTTGCAAACCTGACAGAAAGCACTGTGAAACCTGGGCCATTCAGTGCGTTACATGAAACTCTAGTTGGGGTTGCCCAGGGCAGGACAGTCCAAGGGAGCAGCCACAGCTCCTGGGCCCTCATTGAGCCCCCCAGGAAAGCTTCCCTTTCCAGCATGAGGAAAAGCTCAGAACATGATGCAGAATGGCCAGGAAATGGTGAGTACAGCAGGGCATTTGGGGGCGTGAGTCTCAGAGAAGCTCTGGGAGAGAGGCTCTTTAGGAAAGGCTGGTTCTGGGGGATTATCGCTGGTCTGCAAACATGCCCACCCACTTTGCCAAGGCCTGACATGCTGAGCAGCCCCTGGCAAACTCCTGGGGTCACTGAAAGACTGTCTGGAGGCTTGCTGACCACCCCAGGCTGCCTTCCCTCTGCTGGGGTTGTAGAGTTGCACACATCCCAAACTCCCCATGGCCTCAGTCTGCCTGGCTCGGGGGCTGTGAGCTGCCTTGGCTTCCAAGTCCCCAGGAGGGCTGAGCTGCCACCCACACTCTGCCATGATCCCCACAAGCTCGTGTGTACGAGATGACACTCCCCATGGGGTTCTCCAAAATATCTGTCCTAGGGAAGATACACCTTTCTGGTTCTTCATTCATGTGTGGAATGAACAGAAAATGAGAAATTGGGATTTTTTTCTCAAAACGGTCATTTTGATTCATGTTTAGCTGCACAACTTCTGTCCTTTCTGAGAAACCGAAGTGCCTTTACAGGGACTCTTGAGAAGGGCTGTGGCAGTAGCAAGGACTCTTCTTCTGTTGCTTGGTTGTCACAGGGTGAGAACACACTGGTGGGAAACACTGGCTTGTCCATCCTACTTACTACTGTGGCCAGAGAGTATACCAAATTTTTCTTTACTCTATGTAGAAAGAGCGAGTGAGCAGTGACTATGAAGCCTTCTCACACTGTATAACCAGTCTAGACGTTCTAGAAATGGGCACTGTCATTTTGCAGCTCATTGTGAAAAAAGGTTGTCTTAGTAATACAGTCTATTGGGAGAACATGCTGCTGAAACTGCTGCAAGCAAAGTGAAATTTTCATGTAAACATCTTCAAATATTTTTATGACCCATCAGCTTGAGTTTTATAAGTCAATGTAAGAGTGAATACACAAAGCTTCTCTCTTTGTTTGCATATCCTGCCTCTACTGAGTTTTAAATGTTCATTCTATGTGGACAAAATCCAACTCTACATCTGTTTACGGCATATGTAGGCAGCATCATCTCCAAGATTTTTTTCATGTCTAGTTGAGCTCAGTAGCTTTGTGGAAAAGAACTCTCAAGACTTGAGCTAGCTTCCCTGTACCCTGACTGTGATTTCCCTTACAAGCTTGTGATACTCTGGATTTCTTGACATTTAATGTTCAAAATAGGACAGCAGAAACAACTATCCCCTCCTAAGAAAAGAAATACACATGACACATTTCCCCTGCAGTGACGGCCCGGGTGATAATTATGTCCATGTCCCCCTGACCCCAGTAGCTGTGATTTTCCAACCTGTGGATCTGGAGACTTTAACTCACAGAATAAAGCCACGTCCTGGAAAAAAGTAATAGAAGTGAAACAATGAGGGCTATTCAGTAACTTAGGTTGACATTAATGAGGGCATTAATGAGTCTGCTGGTTATGCACCTGCTTCCCGGGGTATCCTGGATAAATCATAGAATTACAGCATGGTTTGGGTTGAAAAATCCTCTCATTCCAACTCCCTGCCATGGACAGGGACACCTTCCACTATCTTGTCCTACCTACAGGTTGCCCAAAGTTCCATCCAACCTGGGCTTGAATACTTCCAGGGATGGGGCAGCCACAGCTTCTCTGGGCAACCTGTGCCAGTGCTTCACCCCTCACAGTAAAGAATTTCCTCCTAATATCTAAATCCCACAAGCCTCTCATAAGACAGCATTTCTTTCTGTGTGATTTTGGCACTTAGTCTACAAAATCTATGGATCTGTCTATGCCAAGTGTCTATCCCAGGTCTTATCTCTCCATGGTTTAAACTGACGCTTTAACACAAAATTTTACCCTAATTTTTTTACCACTGGTAGGGACATACTGGAACTATTACACAAAGCCAGGCCTTGCTCACCAATTTGATTATTTCTTTTACTGATTAAGAAAGAAAAGGAGTGCAAGAAAGGCCAAATGGGTTTTAAAATATTTTGTGACCCAGCATTTGACAAGTGACAGAGCACCTCAGCCTTCATGATGGAAAACAGAGATTTAGCAACCTCAAAAAAACTGTGGGACGAGCTGATTTGATCATGATGTTTGAAAAAATAATCATTATGTTTCATTTTTATAAGGCTGAAGTGCTTTCGTGGGATATAACGTGTTTGGTTGAAAGGAAGCACTGGGACTATATACTAAGAAGTTACTTTGATATAGCGAGATATTTTCATTTGTTGGCATTTTTGCTTTGTCTGAAATGTTGACTGTTCTGATGTGGGACTTTGGTGAGGAATTGCAGCTATGCCCTTTCCTCTGGTCCAATGATACGGGCTGTGATTCACAGGGCCAGTGATGGTAATAAACAAAGCAATTCCCTTCCCTGTGCACTGGAAGAAGCTTTGCCATTGCATTTGCCTCATTTTGTGTGTGTGTGTACATACACATTTTATATGTTACAGTGTCTCTGCCTCGATTCTGCACATTCACAATAGCCTGCTGCTACCAGTAATTCCCTGGGCTGTGTTAGCCATACCTGCCAAGTAATTTGGGATCCTTCCTCTGCGAGCATGCTTTACATGCTTGATGGCAAGTACCGAAGACTGCAGGTCCTAAAGAAATGCCATTTTTTTAAGCTGAAACATAAATATGTGTTTGTGTGGTGATCCCAGCACATCCCAGCACACTGGCAATGGAGGGGACTGAGAGTGCTCCACGCAGGCAACAGAAAGAGAGTTCCTCCTGAAGTGCTTGAGAGACATTTTAAACATCTCCCCCTTTTGATATATATTGCTATTCAGGTGCTGGTTGCAAATTTTGTAAGTAATAGTCTCGCCTGATATTTCTAACAACTTAATGAGTGCTGTGACAAATGTAAATAGCGTTTCAGTAACACAAGTTTTCAGTTTGTATTAAAATGGAAGAAGGCCTTTAGTAAGACATAGCTCCTGCTGGGCTGTGTGCTGTAAAACCTCATTTGAGCCCATTCCTGTATCCAGGAACTCAGAGCCCAAACAGGCAAGAAGGATTTCTGTCTTCATTTTTATAAATGAGAAACTGAGGCAAACGAGTCATGAAGTGCCGTGTCCAGATTGCATGGAGATGGTGTAATAGAGCCAGAAAATGTATTGTGCTATCTTCCTGTCAAAGAGATGTGTTGCTTTCCTGACCTTACTGTTATGGAAACCTTGCATGAGGTGAGTAGCCTTTCAAGAGTGGAATGCCAGACTGTATTTCTTTTTCCCCAAAATAAATTTGTCCATGCCGCTAGAAGCTCACCAGTAATCAGGAAATATTGCTTTCCAAAGAGATACGATGCTTATCAGGTGGCAGAGCTGCATAGGGTAGCCGGTGCTGGAGTACAAGAGGTGAGGGTGGGCATGTAGCAGCTCCTGCCCTTGGAAAAGCATTTTTTTGGTCACTGTGAATCCCCTGTGCCATCACTCCCCCAGCACCAGCCAAAATTACTCTGCTTGCCATCCCCAGCACTGCTCGTGCCTGTTTTAAGCCGTGCTGTCACTGCTAGTAAGCAATGAAACTGTTGTATTCACAGTATTGCCTGAATTAGCACATGTAATCACCTCCTGGAAGAAAAAAAAAAGTATAAAAGGAGACTTAGGTCGAATTTACCACAGGAAGATATAAAATATAAATGCAAGTAGAGGGGAAATGAGAAATGCATAAGAAAAAAAGTAATAGCAATTAGATGAAATGACAAAAATGCTCAGTTTAGCTGAGGAAGGCCTTATCTGAAGAAACATCCAACTGTTGGCCCTAATCTGATCAACATCCAGACCCTAATGCTGGTAAAATCCCATAGTGTGCCTGAGCCCTGTTGAACACAGGCTACAGCTTGGCCAAGGCAGTCTTTCTCTGCTGATAATAAAATGCTCTACAAAGCAATTCAGTAATTTTAGGATGCTTCATTTATGATTTTGCAAAAATTGCCACTCTCTTCTGGGTTTCAGACTAACTTGAGAGGATTTAAGCATAGTGTAATGCCACTTCTGTAGAAAAGTCATAACCATGAAGGAAAACAGAAAGAGGAAATAATGAGGAAAAGTCTGTGTAAAGCAGGAGAATTCTCCAGGTGCTCTGGTAAGAGCATGTTTTATTAGACATGATTATTTTCTGTGCTGTTTATTCAATCAACATCCTCCTTTTCCTCAGCTCCTCTGCAGTCACTGTCACTTCACATCATGGACAATGGAAATAGATACATATTTATTCACCCTGACCCAAAAGTAAGTTTTTGTGGCATCTGTATCCACTCGCTGGTGTTTGATGTGTTATGCCAACATTCAGCTTCAGCGTGTGAGCAATATACTGACTCCAGCAAAGAGTGGGTTTGTTCAGTCACAGCCCGTCATCCCTGCTGACCCTGCCATGTGCCCTGCTGGCTGGCATCATGGCAAATATGGCCATTCTGCTGCACACCTTACCAAAGGATAGAACCCATTCTCTTTTTCTAGTTCTTTTTCCAGTTCTCACTACTTCATTCTTCCTTTTGGGTTTCCCATCTCTACATGGAATCTTTTCTTCAAAGGTTCTGCTTCCTTATGGGACTTTTTGGTCTTCTCCATCTATATCCTCATCCACACAGATTCCCACAATGACTTACTCATAATTTATTGGTTTCCCTTACTTTTATCCTATTCTTTTAGCACCTACCTGTTCACACATGCTTCATTCTGTCCTTTTCATACACTTCTATCCCACAGATGATGCACAGTACTTGATCCACAACCTCTTTATTTAGCTTGAATTCAATAGTTTTTCCCAACGAAAGCAACCTCAAAACATTTGCT
>VYZR01125263.1:88564-111113 GCA_013400675.1 Oxylabes madagascariensis
GCGTGTTACTGAATGTAGTGTAGGAAACCATCAAGGAGTGGGATAATGACTTGAAATTTCTTGGTCTGTGCTCATTCCTTTAAACTGATAACAAAAGTAAAGTAAAAATTCAGGTAGTTTTTAATTGTTTGAAAATTTGAAGCATCCAGCTGCTGCCTACATCAGAGGAAATAAATTTCAAGAGAAGAAAATTATGTGATACTTCCTCACAGACACCACAAGGCCTTGAGTCTGGCTGTTCGCTTCCAACTGTGGAGGCCCAGTCATGGTGTTCACAGGTTTGTCTTCACCACAGTGCAAGGCAGGGATATGGTGGAGGAGTGAGACCCCAAGGAATGCTCTGCCAGGTCATGGAAAGCAAAAGATGGACCTGCCAAATAGGAACCCAGGAAATTCAATAGGCGTTGCTGCAAAGAAGAGGTTGAACCATGTGCAGGGGGGGCACCATTAGCAAGCCTTAGTGATTTTGGTGCAGAAGACAACAGAAAGTAGTGCAGCAGTAGAAAAAAAAGGGGGGCAGATGTGGTATGACAATGTGGGACCATTTTGCCAGCTCTTCGGGTGAAAAACCTGTTTAAACTAATAGAGAAGACAGCTCAGTATCTAGGACTGAGCAGTACTGAAGGGCCTTGCACCAACAAGTGAAGACAACAATTCTCTGTAGCACACAGGAGCATTTTTCCGACTGTGAGGATTATGAGTACAGGCAGAAGATCTCTTTATAGGGCATGGGAAAAAGAAAGAGGGAAGGAGAAGATTCCAGACCAGTAAAGACATTTTCAGCATAGATTAGTCTTTGGGCATGTTGATACTGTATGGATAGATGTACTCTCATCGTAATCATGCTATTCACTGAAAAAATCCTTCTCATGAGGGTTTATTAGCTCAGGCTTGGTGCCAGTGCAATCACATGGCTTCTGTCAGATTGGAGCGTGGGCAGAGCTTGCTCATGGCTGTTTGCAATATGTGGTGTAAACATACCCAAAGAGTAATAGCAGGTGGTAGCAGAGGAGGCGGATAGAAAGGAAGACTTGGAACAAAAGATGCTAAGCTTCATTTGCTGTATGATGAGCCAAATTCATCATTGGTGTAACACCCTGAAGTTAGTGGAGTTACAATAATAAAATTAGTCCAAGGAATCATATCCATCCCTGGCACTCCATGCAATGCCTTTGATCTGATGAGGTATAAGTCATGGCAGCATCTTGCCTGCTGAACTCGCAACGTGATGCCTCCAGGGTGAAACATGGGGAAAAAACCTCACAATGGCACTGGGAAGTCATGAGCTAAATTTTAAATATACATTTCAGTTTGAAATCCTGGCAGAGTAGTTCTTTTCTTCCTGCATATTTGTCCCAAATGGAAACAATATAATGAAATCTCTAGCCACACATTCGGTGCTC
This sequence comes from Oxylabes madagascariensis, assembly GCA_013400675.1. NCBI lineage: Eukaryota > Metazoa > Chordata > Aves > Passeriformes > Timaliidae > Oxylabes > Oxylabes madagascariensis. The sequence goes on from VYZR01125263.1 coordinate 89,968, forward strand.
AAAATGGGATTAATTTCTTTCTGTTTGGCTAGTACAAATAACTGCACATGAAGAGTTTATGCAATAGTAGAGGGGGTTATTTTGTCTTGGCAATGGTTTTGTCTGGGGCAATGGAAGAAACTGAGGTAATGTGAATATTGTATTTAGCTCTCTTCATCCACAGTAGAAAAACCAGCATTTCATTTGGCACTCCCTACTTATTAAAGTGCTCTTTTGCATTGCTTCCCAGCTCAGCTCTGCAACTCCCAAGCAAGCCAAATACAATTCTTCTCACCTCATTCCTCTTTCCTAAAAGAAAAACTCCAAGAAAAAGCTAAGCAAAACCCAGGAAAACAAACCAAATATGCTCCAAGAACCAAGCACATTTCTCTCTCTTTTTCATTATTGATTAAACGCACTCAAAATTGTATTGGTTAAACCACCCTCAGCTGGTTTAAGTTTATCTGCCTTGAGTGAGTTCACTGGGTGAGTTCTCAATTTAATGTAGGTGAGAATTTGGCCCTTGTTAGTAAAGGGTTTAAATAATACAGGATAAGCCATCCTTCAGGACTTTGTATTCTCTCTGACCCTGAGATTTGTGGTCTAGGAAGCCAAACTGGCTGTGCACTGGAAGTGGTAAGTGGCAAGGAATGGGTGCTCAGGGACTTTGTTGCTTCTCAGCTGCTTTGCAGAAGGGCTTCTACCCTTTGGGCTACCCAAAAAGTACATTTTTGGTGTTGTTCCATAAGAGGCATAAGCTACTGCCTTTCTCTGCATCTCCACTCCCTCTTACTTGTCCTGTGGTGAAGAGGGATGCTGCAGATGGCAGCTTTGCTGTAAGAAATTATACCTGTGCTTGACATCCCACACCCTTGGGAACAGAATGGTGCTTGGCACTGGTGCTGTCCCTGTGCCCTTGGCAGAACAGCTTCTGCAAGGCCACAGCCAGAGTTCTTTGGAAATATGGATTCTACAGGTATGTTCCCTGTGGGTTACTCTCTACTCATTCTTGAACCTCTTGTAGAGCAAGCTGGCTGAGGGAGAGGTCTCAGAGTTATTTAATTCCTGCAATTGTGTGGAAAAATACAGAGCCAAAGAAGAAAGGAGGCAAAAGTCATACACACTCAGCTCTTTGTAACCAAGGGACCTAGGCCACATACATGTCTAATCACAGAAAAATGAAAGAAAGCTTTTTATTATAGTTTTTACTTCTGTTTATAAACTATCTGCTCAAGCATTTTAAAAAAGCACTGAGGTGCAACTGAACATGTAATGTTGAAATAATATGTCAGATAAAAGTAGTTAGGCTTTTTTCTGCTCTTGAAATTTTTCTGTGCAGATCAGAACATGGTTCTATGCTGGCTTTAGGTTTGTCAATCTTTTGTGAATTTTTTTTTCCTATTTTTTAATCCCACTGGGAAGCAATTTGATGCAAGTAGCCCACACTGAGCAGTGTGCCCTCACCACCACTGGGCAGATGGGTTATGTGTTTGGATGAGTGAGAAAGCAAGTGCATCTGGCTCAAATGTCACCTCTGAATTTCAAATTCCTTTTCCACTAACATCATTCGTATATGAGACTTGGAAATGCATTTTGAGCAGTTTATTGTTATTCTGATTTCTATTAGAGTTGTGTGGAGTGATCCCGGAGAAGACAGGGCCCGATGTGTTTAATTAATTAGGATGTAGACCTTGATAGATGCAATCTATTTGAGTTTATAACTGAGACAGGTAAGAGAAAAGGAGAAAATGGAAGCACAAAGGGGTAAAAGGACTCAGTCAAGGTCACATCTGTGTAAGTAAAACTTGATCACTCGAGTGTTCATGGCAAGTAAATATGAAAGGAGAGCAGTTGGCCAAAGTAAATTCACTTTAAAACCTGAATGAAAATAATCAATAGTATTCACCCACTGTGTCCCAGGTGCCTGAATCAATTTGATAACAAACAGTTTGTTCCCTTTTCTTAGTTATTTGTAAAGAAGTGGCTTGATTGCCAGTGCGCCTAATTCCAGACATATGCCAATTCCCTAATGGTAATGGAGCTGCACTATTGCATGCCAAGATTGAGCCAGATACTCAGCTCTTTCCTGCTAGATTTGTCCCAGAAGATCTCCAGTCAAATCCCTGTTTAACGACTATCAGACAAACATATGTGGATTCCCTTTCCATCCAGTGTAAACATGTAACAGTACCTTGGTTCCCGTGCCGTGATCGTGGCCTTGTTTGTAAGCACACGCTTCAGGCTTGCCTGACGCTACACGAGTCCAGGGCCACTTGAGTGCTCACTGGGAGCCACTCTTGCTGTGGCACCTGGGACTTCTCCTAAGAGAGCAGTCTGCACCCAGTCCCTTTCCCAGGAGCTGGCTCCACTAGCCAGTGCCTGCTGGAAGAGGCTGCAAGAGGGCTGAGATCGGCAGGAGCTCTCTGGACACAAAGAGCAGCTTCCTGTGGAAAATGTGATGCTGGTGCTTCTGGTCTGTCAGTTCCACATGATTCCCCAGGCACAGCAGCAGTGCCCATGGGGGAGGCACAAAGAGCATTTACAGAGACATAGGCACACAGATTTCCTACCAGAACTGCCACAGCCATCCTGCAAGGCGGTCTGGTCTCGCTTTGGCACAGAACCAGGCTGCAGGGACAAAACCCAAAGGACTCTTCTGGCAATCAGATCATCCCCTAGATCAGCTGGGGACAGGTATATCAAAAGCAGTGGGGTCTCTTTGCACTGGGGGATGATTAGGCCTCTTCTACATAACCCTTCTTCAATAGGCTATGTATTACCTTTCAGCTAACTGATGATGTTTATTTTCAATTTTTTTCCTTTCTTATTAGATCACATTCACCTTTGAGATTGTGAGTTCTGCTTACAGTTTAGCTGAAGTTCTCAAAATAGTCAGTCAATTTCAGCTGGTTTTTTGTTTTTTTTTTTTTTTTCCAAAAGCAACAAGAGATTGAATGTATTTGGGAGTACTGATGGTGGGACAAATACACCTTTCTGGAAGTTATCAATCCTGATCTACCAGCTGAGTGCTGTAAAAATCTCCAGTGTATGTAATATTGTGAATTCATGATTGCAGATCATTTGGTCCAAAACACCAGCCATCAGATATTTCTTGCACTAGTCACTATTTGCAGAAGGGTTATTCATTAGGTCTTTGCAAATTCATATTCCTTTGCCCATATTGCTATATTCCATACTGTTGCTTTTCCATCCTTTTTGAAAATTAAGTCACCATGTCAGTGATTCATGTGGAAAATAACAACATGTGCATTTCATCCTCTTTTGGCTGTGTTGCTCAGGTAAAGCAACACCCTTTGCTGAAAGCAAACCAAATCATGAAGGTCTGGACTAACACTTTTGCAGAAAAGGGATATTTTTGGTACTAAAACTCCTGGGGAGAAGCCAGCTATAGCCTGAGCAGTTGAAACTTGCTATGCTATGTGTTTTGACTTGCATGGGCATCTTCACTATTGAAAGTTCAAAGAAAACTGTTTCTTCCTATGTGATGTGGTGTCTTCTGTTCAACATACAAAAGTGGTTTTTGTAGGTCACAGGAATTTATAAGAAAACTTAGTGCGCATTATGGAGCTCTGAGCTGTATGATCATTTTGTATCCCTGTGGACATAGCAAAAGTATGCTCGTCAAGTTACTGGCACACAACTCAATTTTTACATGGAAGAATAAAACTTGGTGTTAAATAATGCCTAAAAGCAAATAGAAAGCACCTTGTCTCCTTCAAATGGCATCCTTCCAGGAAATGTAAAAAGATCAATATATTGTAGTAGCTTATGATCTCATTTAAGTGATTCAACACAACAAAATTTCAATGACATTTCTTTCTTCTGTGACTTGCTTTTCTCTCTGAACAGCACTACTAGATTTGGAAATTTTTTTCATCCTTTCCTTAGGACCATGCTATGGAAAGCAGCCTGTTCTGGGGAAAAAAAAAATATATGGTGTATTAAACTACTAGAGATTAACAGAAGCCAAAAAATTCATGAATGTCATGGACTCTATTGCTTTAGTCTGGGGAGGGGAAGACCTGTGCCGCATCAGGCTGGCTGGACTATTCCTTGGGACTCATAGGACTGTCTCCTACCATAGATGTCTGTGTTTTCTTCCAAGTTGATCTTAGGTTGATTTTTCACAGAAGAAAAGTTGTCCTTTCTCTGTTAAATTGCCCTATAGCTGCCTTATACAGGAAGTGTAGAAGGCTTATACTTCCCAGTCATACCAATTTTTATGTCTTTCTGAATGGGATTGTTGCTTGGGCCTCCAGAAGATGCTCTACTTATTTACATTTGAGTGAAGCACTGATGATCCACTCCGTATGGCTTCACCTTCAGAAAGAAGGTGGTGGTGGCAGTGACCAGATGAATCACAAAAGACATGCTTCATCTGCCTGATCTCTGGTCTCACTTTTGCCCTTAGAAATAGTGCAATAGTTCAAGTTTATAGCCTTTGTGGATTAGAAAAGCACCCTTATGCTGTTGAAAAGAGAAAATGTCCATAAACAGTGTTATTGACAGTTATTACTGTTGTATCACTGAAGACCAGGGTTCACTGTGCTAAGTGCTGTGCAAATGTATTTTAGAGGGCTTCCCTGCTATAAACAGCAATATTTTTGTTAGAAGCGGAAGATCTTGTTATTCCTATGACTCTCTTTGCTGTACTTTGCAGCTCAAATAGCACATGGGCAGTCATGCTTTAGTCAGAAGAACCAACTTAAGGCAGACACATTTCCATCATGTGAGCACTTGTTTATATCTTCTGTCTCCACCACATTTGGAGTTTTGCTGTCTTTACTCCAGGGAAAATTTGCCACACTTCACATGTCCAAAAGGAAACCACCAGAAGCAAGCAGAGTGAACAAACATAAACTGGTTGAAACAAAAATTTGAGGGTTTCTTATTTTCAAACCAAAATATTTGGATCTATAGCTTTTGATCTTTTAGAATAAGTATGTACTCAGATTAATCTGTGACGGATTTAGAAGGCACTACAGAAATAGCGCAATTGGCAGATGCCTATGATTGAGTTCTAATCAGAAAACGGAGTTCTTCACTCTCTCTAGTCTCTCTAGTCTGGTGATTCACATTGCCCCTAACCAACACCTACCTAAGGGCAGAAAGATGCTATAAACATCCTAGAGAGGTGGTGCGGGAGACATGCTTTCTATCCCTGGTTGTTATTGTTTGGTTTTTTTTTTCATTGTAACATATTTTCCTTCTCCCCTTCCTTTCTTTCCTGACAACTCTATTTACACCTTGCAAACTTCTCACTCTTTAGTTTTGGTAACAGTATTGCTGATTCATTGATCCATTCATGATCCAGGGCTCCTTTCAGTCCTTTCCAGCAATGCTACTGCCCGGCCAATTATTTTATTGTGCTGATGCATCTATTCCTTTCCCCTCTGACCAGCTCTTAATCTCACAACAGTCTGCACGTCTTCTTTGGTGTGTCCTTTTCAAAATGGAGAGTTAATAACTAGGTCAGCTTCAATAAGAAAGGTGAGTGAGGAGTGCTAGTCTATGCCCAGGAGCCTCCTTGCCCCTTACAGAAAAAATCTCTCACATTTCCTCAAACTTAATCCACTTTTAATGGCCTTACTTATTAGTTGCTAAGCTGTTTTCTTCTGGAGAGCTAGAAAAGATAGCCCGCATAGTAAGATGCTGGTATTTTGTGGTTAGGCACAACCTCAGAATGTCTGAATTTGTATCTTGCTCTTTTTGGTGGAATAGGACCACTTAGGAAACTTATTCAGTACTATCTGTGTTTAAGAAATGAGAGTCTGGATGAGATTTCTGGCCCTCAGGCAAATTTTCTGAGTGCCCTTGGGTGACTCAGTTGCTTGTCTCTGTTTCAGCTCTCCCTCGGACTGACTGATGTAACATTCCATGCCTAATATAGGTGCCGAGGAGATAAATTAATGAATGCCATGGAGCATGCAGATCACTGATGTACGAATCGGTACCCCTGAGAGACACCAGCAGACAGCTGGTTGGGAACAGAGGTTGGCTTGCCAGGGTGGAGAGTGAGAAAACTCTCAAAGCTGTGGACAGGAGGCTGGTAAAAGGAAGCAGGAGAGAGCTTGGAAAAATTAGGGCTGATATAACAAAAGGCATTCATTACTTGCTACAGAAACTCTAAAGGAATCTGACGTTTGGATGTTCCCTTCAAACTTGGACACTTGGAACCCTATAATCCATCAAATTTGAGTGGGAAGTCTAAAGAAAGACCTCCTGAAAGGCACTTGCATAGTGCACACAGAAAAAATCTAATACAGATTAGTTTAAACCCCAAAATTAAAAAAGCATTAAACAAGCCCTGAAAAATGCACACAAACATACTCTGGTGAAAAGCTACATTGTGATCCTTCCTGTATGAATTATAGCACATATACAATAACTGCCATGAATTCTGCAGGGAATGTGAGAATGTAGGCACCTATTCAGATTGGAAGCCATGAAAAAGGAACCTTTAATAACAAGTGGATCCTAACATTTTTTGAAATAACTAAAATAAGAAAGAGACCAGAGGGAGTGAATTGCATAAGGAGTGGAAAATCCTGAACCCATGCTGGCCCAAAAGAAGTATCAGAAAGAAAGAGCTCCTTTAAGTAAAAAACTCCCAAATTAGACCTTTGTCTGACCAATTCAATAAGAAAGGAACAGGGAATTGGGAAAGTCATTCAAATGTATTCATTAAGTTGCCAGAGAAATGCTTATTAAAGAAACTCTCATCTTGATTCCTTTTTTGGGTAGGAGGAAAAAAAGAAGGAAGGGAAAGATTTCTTTTTTATTATTGTTTAACATTATTCTTCAGAGGCATTCTTCCTATTATTCCTTCTATTTTGTCTTGCAGTATTTGAAAAATATGTTGTCTTTTAAATAGATTTATTCCTTTCAGCAGCATGTGACATCTTTTGTCAGAGGTTTCTTCATTTTTCCAGTCTATTTCTTAACATGTATTTGTATAAGTGGCTTCCACTGTATTAATTGATGTGTTTGTGTCTGTTCAGAGCAAATGCATTCTCCTCACAGGGATTTTAACAGGCATTTGTTTAAGTGGGTTTTGCTTTTCTGTGTCTATTTCTGCTTGTTTTTCTGGTAGAGAAGGAGACATTACTAACATGCAGCCGACATAATGAGTCCCATTAACTCCCAGTTCAGCTTGCTTTTTGACCACCTCTCTTTTAATGACTGTACTTTTCTTGACTGCAAAGTTTGGGGAATAGGAAAACTGTTCGCTCTGCTGGATTTTAATACATGTTTACATCCTTCTTTGCAGAATAGCACCACCTCTCAATTAATGTTACTCTTTAGCCTTAAAAAAGCAATTGGTAATAAATAAATGCGAACGTGTGTGTTGGAAAAGTGTGGTGCAAACCAGAATTTTTACAAAGGTTGCTAAGCAATTTTAGAGACGAAGCAGCATTTGTGTCTAATATTTTAAAGCTTTTTCATTGACTTTTCATTGAGCTCCTGTTAAATGAGAAGCAAGAATTAACCTCAGTGACAGTGCTAGTAGCTCTGCAGTCTATTTTGGCCTGTTCTGTAAGTAAAAAGAGCAACCTAGATGAGAATTTTGTGCTTCACTGGATATTGAAAGATGAGGCAATAAACTGCTAAACTTGAGTAATCACACACTCCCAGAGGAATGCCTCAAATGGGGTTGGTCAAAAACCTTGAAATTCTAGCCTTCTGCACACTGCCTGGGCTTTAACATTTGATGAGAGTCATTATAGTGGGGGACTGAATACAAGTGTCTTCTGATTACAGACCTTCCATTAAAAGTTCCCACCAGTGTGCCTTTCCATAGAGAAGCGTCAATGGGATTAAAATCTCAATTCACCCCAGTCAATTCTCCAGTAACACGATTTCATTAGAGGCAGGCAGGGAGGAAAATGGACTAGAAAGCACTGAAACAGCTGGTGTATAAATTATAAAGTGTACTTTCTACTAAGTGAACACACCTTCCGCTCAGCCACATTACTAATTAATGTGTAGGGTAGCCGATTTTATGTAAATTGTATTCTTCCTCTCTCCTGTGCTTTGGTTAACAACAGGTTCTTCTAAATCTTGGAAAAAGAAAGATTATGCAAAGCTATCATCATATGAAAATAACATATTAACATACTGCCTGTGAACTGTATCCAATCAGTTCCTTTTCACTGGCGTGTGTACAAAACAATTAAAATCAAATTTATATTGCACTTCTTTAATATATTCTGGCATTAATATAATCAACGAACAAGTGTTAAAAAGTTTTACAGGCCTATTCTGCTTTAAAATGATATGTTTGTTCTCAGGGTTAGTGGACATTTTCAGCTTCTCTAAAAGGGCACTAAAATGAAAAGTTCTCAGCATACGAATGCAACTCTGGCAGCCATCGGTTCATGTGGAGTCTGTGTCATTCCAGCCTCTCTCAGCCTGTTGTGTCCATTTATTTAGCTGATATCTTTACTCCTGGACTTTGTCAGCTGTTCCCCATGTTACCTGCCGCATATTTGTTTTTAATTATTGGGTGTTGCTGAATAATAGCTCATAAAGTTTATGAGACCCCTGAACTGTCTGGATGACGCGCAGGCTGGTTGTGCTAACGGCTGTTGCAGGGTCAGACAGACACACACACCCAGGAGCTCTCTGCATGCCTACCAAGGCCCAGGATTTCAGCTGGAGGCTAAAGATTGGCTCACAGGCCATCAGCGTATCCTTATTTTCCATGTTTCATGCTCTGAGGCTATGTTTTCCCCGTCTATTTTCCTTCCTGCCTTTGGTGTATTCTCATGTGACGTGGCAGGAAGAACCAAGATATTCTGTCACTGCTCTCAGTGCTAGAAGATCTCAGAAACAAAAAAACTGGTGTGAGTAAAACATTTTTGTCATTCACAGGGGCGTAATGTCTACCAAGAGGTTGTTTATTCTGTCCTTAACAATATCTGCATCTCCCTAGGAACAGTGCCTTGTTGAGCACCTCCACCAGCAGGCACTCCACACTTCATCGGGCAGATTACTCAGGGATTCTGAGAAGATTCTCAGGGATTCTGAGAAGATTCAAACAGAACTTTGCTGTTTCTTAACACCTCTAGCTGCAGGTAAGCCTGTTTCTTGTCTTATGCACTGAGGATAAAGAAGAGATTACTCTCTTTGAATTTGCCTTTTACTTATTTTCAGAACCTATCCTCCCTCAGACACATATACAGAGACTAATGCTAGTGCCCAGCAAAGATGATTCTTGAAACCATAATCATGAAGCTGGAAATGATTGGTTTTCCCCTCCCCTGGCAGTGCTGAACCTGCCTACAAAGACACATCCCTCTGAGGAGACCAAAAGAGAATGTATTTCCTAGGAGAAATAAATGAGTGAGATCCTCATACCGCTTCTGAGCCTTTTTCTAAAGCAAAACTACTTCTTATGGCAACAGACAAACTGAGAACACTCACTTCAGTTTGGACCCAAGGATAGTAATAAACCATGGAGGAAAGGGCAGTGTCTTTCCATTAAGTGGTCCTGTGTCATCCTTATTTAGGATTTCCTAACAATAAATTTAGCCAGATCTAAAATGTGATTGGCGTAATTCTATTTTGAAATTGCAGATTTGAACTCCTGAAAGTATAAATGGTTGTGTGCATTTACATTATTAAAAATAACTTTAGATTCAAACCATTTCTTTTTCTCTTCAGCTCTTCGCAGCAAAGCTATGAAATGAAGGTGGGTGAGGAATGCAGAGGAGAGGAAAAAAATGCTAGGATTCATTGCCAAGTACTTTCTTTCTGTCCCTCATTTCCTACCATCTGATTTGGAGTGGAACCAAGCCAAGCAGCTGACTGACAGTCTACCTCACACTGAACACTTGGTCAGACCTACTGCAACATTTTCCTCCTTGATGGTGTTGATGGCATAAATGGCATCAGCAGACTGGCCTTCGCCTTGAGGCAGAGGGCAGCATCATCTGCAGCCCTTCATTGGGACAGAATAGGAGTGGAGGAGGTGCACATTCCACTCTTGGTCACAGTGGTGGAAGCCCAGGAAGTGTCAGTGAGAACTGAAGGTAGCCAAGAAGGTCGCTGTGCAGAGACACAGATTACAGTACTTATCTTCCCTGATTGCTCAGCACTCGAGGTAAATGTTGTCTCTCTCACTCCCTCTGGTTGTAAGTCACTGTCAGATCCTTCCCCACTGCCTAATGACAGTTTGGTGACACCCTCCAAGCCTGCCAGGACTTGTGGTGCTGTTACTACTCACTAAAGGAAAGAGGACAGCCACAGAGCTCTGGTACCTGCGTTTGCTTTCCCACTTACAGCACCAGAAAAAGATGCTCTGCTATTCTTTCAGAAATAAGTTGCTGATGAACTATTGCCAAATAAGGTGAACAAATAAATCTCAGGAGCCTCTGAAGGTGATCCCCCCAAAATGGCTTAACAGAGCTTAACAATGACTTGTCTGGCCATTTGCTGGTTTGCTCTTTTCGGAAGGAACAAATGTATGGAAAGATAAGTTGTAGTTATTGTTTTCCAGGCAGGTCAAAATACAGATAGATAGAACAGAGAAAAGAAGCGTCTCTTTCTTTGGGTGGTGCTGTTAGGAAGGTTGAAAGCTGATGAGTAGGTTCCTCAGTGATTTGGGGGTTGCACATCTTCAGTCAAAGAGAGTCTCTCATTCCTGCAATTTTTAAACGGGCTTTTTTTTAATGCTGCTGTATTATTTGTACCAGTGTTTGCTGTATTCATGGGAAATTATCCTATTTGTCTTCAATGGATACTGCACAAGACTCAAAATGAGAAACACATCCATGAAGTTTGTTAGGGTTCAATATGTAATTTTTTTTGTGATAAGGAAAAAGAAAAAGATAGTTATAGCTACTTTTTAATTACATTTATTGGATATACACATTGTCCAAGACCTAGAATAACGCCAGCATGATGGAAGACAGCAAAATAATGGGATTAGAGCAGACGAAGAAGAGATCTCAGGCCTAAATAGTGATACAGAGAGGATAACCAATCTGAAATGGTTGAAATTGTCTAGCTTTAGGGGATGTTTAGTTTCTTAGCACAAATTGCTAGTAGTAGATTTTATTTTCTGCATGCATTCCCATAATTATTTTTGTTTTGAAGTAACTGTGAAATTGAGTCTTTTGCTTCTGCTGATATCAGGTCACTTCTGAAAACAAAGTGTATCTCAGAGAACAGCAATATTATTGTTATTCAAAGGCTGCATGCTTGGGCAATTATGCAAACATTGTCCTCCTGTCAGTCAGTACAAACCTTTCCTAAAATACCTGGAACCCTTGAGTTAATTAAACTTCTCATCTCCTCCTTTGAATGCCATCATGCAAGGGGTCCATCTCCTGCCCAAACCCCCTCCAAAAGTCTCCCCCAGGTCATTTTATTATGCAGTTGTCGAACTGAATGTTGTTCTGCAGTGAACAGTGTTGCTCATCTAATCACTGACTACAAGCTTATATATGTACAATCCTGCAAACTCAGTATGGTCTTTTAGCAAAAGTCAACTTAGTGACTCACGTGTTGCAAGAAGTGTGAAATCTGCTGAAAGCAGCATTGCTTCCCTGACAGAAATAAGCCTAACCTCAGAGACAGCAGAGGCTGATGTTGCCTTTGCATCATGGCTGGAAGTTTAGGGGCACAGTTCATATGAAAACAGCTGGAGGAAAAAAGGCCTGGTGAAAAAAAAAAAAAAAAAAAAACAAAAAAACAAACCAACAACAAACCAACAATGAGTGTAATGTAACAAGAATTTTTTTTTCTTCTTTTTTTACTCCCTAAATACTTTTCATGGGAATAAATGGTTTATCTTTGCAGATCTGTATATTACTGCAGAAATATCCCTCTGGGAAAAGGCTGCATAAGTTGTGGCCATCATGTAAATCCCACATTGAAGACTCACTTGGGAAGAAAAGACACAAAATGTTGTGCTGGCTCTCTAAGTGAAGGTAAGTGTTATCCTACATTAACAGTAATGAGAACAAAGCTAAATGGTGCCCAAATTTTGTTTCACGAGCAAACCAGTGTTATGTCAGCCAAAGCCTTCATGATTTTTATGAAAGTGGAGACCTTCCTCCCTTTGTCTATTCTTACTCCTTGGTAAACAGGCATGTATAAAGACAGGCCTGTATAAAAAGGATGGCATTCATATCCTCTGTTTTGTGCCTCCCCCGGCTCCACCCCATGTGTGTGGTACTCAAAAGGGCAAGTGTGTCCCACAGGGAGGAGGAATATTCAGTGTTCCACAAATGGCTTTGAACCAGCTGCACATCACAAAACCACCCTGCAGAGTCCCTGGGCCTGGGTACTCTTGCTGGGACAAGTTCATCCATGACTGTATGGGGAGCTGCTTAATTGAGGCTCATTACTTCCATTTCCTACTGACACTGTGCACCCCGTGAGGCGCCGCTCAGGCAAGCGCCAGGGGCAGGGGGTGGAACAGCTGCTGCTGCTCGCATGGAGGCCGGAGAGGATGAGGGATAACAGTGCTCTCACCCAGCACTGCTGCCTCTGTGGTCGGTACCGCTTGTGAGGAGGAGCTGCTAATCTGAGCCCCTTAGACAGGGGCATGCACCTGCTTCGGCCACCACAGGGCCTTTGGCACAGAGGATGGTGCACTCCTGACAAAACTGTCCCCAGCAGGTGTTTTCTTCACCCCTTCGGGATGTCTAGCATCCTGTATGTGTTGTCCTTTTTTAAGAAGGTTCATGCTTGGAAGAACCTCAGCTAAAACTCCCCAAGAGGAGCATTTCCCTATTTTAACAGGTAACGTGAGCCATCTATTTTTATTTCAGGCTGTGTAACCTGCCTCTTCAAGGTCAGATGAACATAATTCCAAAGCCTCTAGCTCTGATTCTGTTTCTTCAAGCGCACAAGCTCACAGATGGACGTAGACTTCCTGTTCATTCCTGGTCCTGTGGACGTCCTGAATCCCTGCTGAGAGCCTTGTTCCTGTTTCTTTACAGACATTCTTGCAGTTCTTTGCTGATGTAGTATCCTCAGTTTTCAATTTTAAAGACCCCTTATGGGCTTTGGCTCCTACAGGTAAGTATGCAGTATCTTCCACTTTATGTCAGCTTTTCCAGAGTACCACAAAAGCTGTTAGAGGAATTAATCACCTTTTGATTTCCATGGGACAGTGGAAAACCTGTGAGAGAGAACTTAGGCAATGAAATCTGTTATTATCACCCTTCTGAAACTCACCACTGCTGAGTGAAAATGAGCTTTGTGAAGGTAATCAATCACTGGCCACCACATGGGTTCCCTCAGTATAACATTAAGGGTAAAACTCATCACTTTGAACAGCATCAACGCAGCCTTGTGTAACACCAATTCTCACTCACCCACTTCTGCAGAGGAGATGAAAGAGGGATCTGTTTACTCAAGATACTTTGGCTTTGCATTTCACTACTCCCAGTGCAAGCAATGACTTGCTGGACAGCAATCAGACTGGCCAGGCAAGGGCTTCCTGTGCTGCAAGGTGGCATGGGGCCATGGTAGCTCTGCACATTGACTGAGAAGTCAGATAAATTATAACTACCAGCATCAAAGCCGTAAAAATGACAAAAAAAATACATAGAATTACAGAGAGTTCCCTCCTTTGCAGCTGCCGTTAGTCAGTAGTATGCAGTCAATTCATAGAATAAGAAATTATTTCAGAAGCTATTGCATTATAGCAGAATGTTGTTTCACTCCCCCCAAAAAACCCCTACGTAAGTCCCCCCAGAGGATGTTTTAGGTGAGGGATTGACTCGGAGAGATGGTGGTATCCACTGTGTTAGACTCTGCACATTAAACATTTGGCAACCCAGAGATGAAAGGTGTGAAAGGACCATGTTTGTGGGCAGGGGAGGTTTCTTGTTTGACAGCACCTGAGAACAGAGCTAAGCTGTTTCAAGGCATTTCAGTCTGGGTTTGTCTTCTCTGCTTGTGTGTATGTAAAGATGCCCAGGTGATTTCCATGGCACAGGCTTTGCAGGCATGCAGTTGCTGCATCCTGTCTCTGGAGACTAAGAAGCAATGGCAGGTCATCACAGACCGAATTAGCTCATGTATTTTGACAGGTGAAGCTAAATAAAATGAAATAATTTGACAGGAAGTGAGGCAAAAATGCAACAAAGAAATAGACTTGCATGAATATCAGGTTACTGGGGTGGGGGAAATGAGGATGGGAAATGTATATACAAATAAATAAATACAGATATTTTCATAAATCTGTTTCAACCTCAGCAGTTTGACTAGCTTAGAGTTCCATGTCTCTTGCCCTGTTTGGGTAAGGCAGTGCTGCTATCACAGTAAGTGCTTTCACTTCCTCACACACAGTAAGGGGACTGCAAGATCTCTTGCCAAAATCTCCTTCAAAACTGAATGTGAAGTGACAAAGTACAAAAGTCCACTTGAGTTTGGAGAGAGTCTAAAATAGGAGCTCTAGGAATTGCAAGCTGCTCTATTAGTCTCTTTTCAGGCCCATGGGCTGCACAGGTTTGTGGCCAAATAACTGCTGATTGTGACTGCTATTCCCAAAGGGAAGAAAGAGAAATGCTATATGGGGCACAAAAGCAACAATGGATTTCTGATGATAAAGTCTTTTCCAGTGTGAGAACAAGCAGCTTTCTGCTCTAAGGAAACAAGGACAACTTTGCCACTAGTGGCTAGGACTGTCTTCATAGTGTTTTACTGGTAAAAAACATAGACAAGCAAGGGAGAAAATTTATCCAAAATCACGGCAAAGAAATGCATTAGAAGAGGAAAAAAATTATAAACTACACAGGTGACATGGAAAGCAACAGTGGTGTTTTCTCAATAAAGATGCTGAGTACATAAAATGGGAAAAGGCAATGCATCAACACAGCTGTAACGGGTCACAGCAGTGTGGGCCAGCCTGTTTTGAGGACCACTGCAGCGATCCTCGGAAACAGCACACAGTTATGGGGCACTACCCAGCCTGATCAGGTTGTGCCAGCCTGCAAGCCTCCAGCCAAACATCCTGCCTTTTAGTGGTACACGTCCCTTGGCTGCACACCGCAGCACGGGCCATCTGTGAGGGAACAGGATCCCCCTCCCGTGCCTGGGCAGCGGCACCGCCTGGGGACCTGCCGGACGCGGGCTGGCACAGAGTCAGCTCCAGGGTGATAGAGTTATGGCACCAAGGTAACTGTGACATTTGGCTGTGATACCTTGATACCCAGAGCCCTGGGAAGTGGCCTGAAGAAGCACAGCCTCCTGTGTCAATGGCACTGGGATGTACAGGGGACGGGCTCTCCAGGATGAGAGCAAGCGGGAAAAGGGCACGTGTCACTGAGGCAGCTGAGGAGATCATGCGATGTTGAGAAGACAGTTTAATGTTGCATGTGTTTAGACAGGTACAATTGTGGTTTGGAGACCTGAGCAGAGACTTATAATATTCATAGGTTTGTTTTCTTTAAGAGACTATTTCTTTTAATCTGTTTTGTTCTGAAAATGCGGTGTGTTTAAGCACTTTGTTGTTATTCCTGCTGTTTAGACTGTTATGGATGCATAGGAAAAATCTGCTAGTTGTGTACTTTACTTGGATGAATTGTTATCTGATGCTAACATGAAATGTAGGCAGAGTCCTGCAGAAGTCATCCTTTGCTCTAAGTGTGCAGTCTTAATAATCACTTTAAAATGTTTCATGGCTCTTAGAGCTGCCAAGATCTCTTTTAAATCTGAACCAAGTGTGAAGAAACAAGGTAAGAAGGTGCACTTGATTTTAGAGAGTGTAAAATTAGAGCTCTAGGAATGGCAAGCTGCTCTATCACTCTCATTTCAGGCTCACAGACTCCACAGGTTGTGGCCAAGAAACTGCCGAAATCCAACAGTTGACTAAATTTATACCTGTGTGTGCTATGAAATTTCAGCTATTGCTGGCCAGATTGTGTAGGAATGCAGGGATGGGAAAGGGGGTCATTTCTATCAGCCAGGGTAAACTAATAGCAGACATGATTTTAAAAATAATATCACCATGGAATTTGCCTGACACAAACCTCAGTCTCACTCTGATGCAGAAACACTATGTAGCTTCAGGGAAATAAACAACCAACTGCCCTGAAACCTGTTCAACATGAAAGGACTTTGCCATTCTTCCCTGCACTAGTAGACATTTAAAAAAAGGACAATTACAAGATAAAGTATTACAAAAATAACCACTTTCAGGATCTGTTGTCACAGCTTGATTCAGCTGTGAGGGAAGTACCCTTGGTATTATGTCTGCGTTCAAATGCTCGAGACATTTATCAGTGATAATAATGTGGAATGCTTATGAGTCAGGTGGAAGATCCTACTTAGCCTCAAATTTTAGGCCAACGGTTTTTGCAAACTCATTGAAATCCATCCAGGCCTTGTTCCTGACAAGGATCTACCCAGCTATTACCTCTGTACATGGTTTGGTAACCTAGAAAAGTGAACATAGAAATTTCAGATTTAACCTGACTTCTGCTCTGTCATTTAAGGATCATTTTCCACTGTGTCCGTACATTTGACCAGAAAATTAATGGTTAACTTTGCAGCCACTCTTGTAAATAGCCTTTTTTTTTCCCCCCCCACAATCATAAATTTGCAAGAAAATAAAGATGTATTAGGTCCACATTATCAGGTATTCTAGGTGGGCTTCTGCTGTGTGGGAGCCATAGAAACACACAGACTTTTTTTCATCACCAGGAGAGCAATTCAGCTGGAAGCAAGGCTGATTTCAGACCAGTTTTTGCCTAAGACTGCTAGTAGCTCCAACTGAGGTCTGCTGGAGGGTGCTAGCTTAATTATTATCTCCTCTACAGCTGCAGAACACCAATCTTGATTCACCAGAATCCAGTGCCTTTGTTTGATTATAGAAACTAGCTTTTGAATCTTTTGGAGTCAGTCTAGCCCTGACCTGAGCCATACGATGGATATAGAGTAATCATGAGATACATTGCAAGCTCTTAATGTGCCTAGCCAGGACACCTACTCTTTTTGACATATTCTACAAGCCTGTCAGCCAGGGTAACAGTGACTTCAGTTTAGCCCTACGTTGCTATTTCAGCAGGACATGAGGTCTTATTGTGTAAATTTTGTCAATCAGGAAGTGATTTTTCTTCCAAGGGAAGAAGATTGTGTGGCAACAGTGTCTTGGGACACTCCTCCCAGTAGCATCATGTCATCAACACAGATGCACTTTTGGGCCTCGATGCATTGATCAGTTCCTTTTCTGGATGGCAGCTTCTCCTAAATCAGTGGCTCCTGGGAAGATCGGAATGGGCCCCTGGTGAAGAGTGAAAGGCAGGTTGTACCCTGTGTTAGCCAGGACCCAAGGGTTCCTCCTTCAGTAGTGAAATAGTGTCCATCTCTTGTTCAGTGGACAGCCATTACCTGCAGGCATTCCAGTTTTGTATGAATTGTATGGTCTCTGGCCCTAAAAGTGTAATTCAACATTTGGGGAAGACTTAAGACTAAATTAGGCAGCACAGTGAAAGGATTTGTTTTTTCCAGAAATTCCTGTGACTTCTGTAACATTTCTACCTTTACAATTTAGACAAAAATAGCTTCTTAAAGTTGAGGAACTTCTTGAGGGTTGAATGTGACTGAACTGAGGAAAAAAGAACATTCTTTTCTTCCAAAAGTTTTTCAGGATTCTTTCCTTGGTCTGTATTGTAAGTGTTTAAAAAATCATTGAAATATGTATTTTGTTTAATGTGCTATAGATTTGTCACAAGTCTAATTAAAATCTGAAGCCACTGCTTTTATATTATTTATAAAACTTCTTAGAAAACAGTATCATAAATGAAACTGATTTGATCTTAAAGCTCGACAGGTCAGGCCCATGGCAAAAGGGCCCTGATTTATTTGGAAATTTTGAATGAAAACAGAGGATAGGTATTTATTATTTTAAAAAATAATTCCAGCTCTCCCATAATCTTAGGCACTGAGGCCATTATGAAGGAGAATGAATTCTGGTACGCAAGTTTTGCAAAACTACTCTGGAATTATATTAAAAGCTTAAAATCTGTTCACCAGAATTGCTGTCTCCTTCCAGTTCACATTATAATTTTCAAACTTATGAAAGCTAAGAGAAACTTAAAACAAGGAAGGAGAACCCTTTTTCAGAAACCTAAGGTCTGGCTTGTATTTTTGTTAAAACCCTTTCACAGTACCCTGTAGCAGAAAGTGTTTTTAAGTTTGTCTAGTACAACCACGAGGTTGATAGCTTCTCTCCGCTCATCTGCATTTAGGGATGACTGTGGTTTTAATGAAACAGAATATTCCAAATACTAATGGATCTTAAATTGCTTATTCTTACCAAGAGGTACTCCAAATAGCACATTTGCCTCAAGTATGTGATATAAAGGGATGACTTAATTCATGTACTTGTGTCAATTGCTTCAAGATACTGAGAATTAGCTGCATTAGTGATATGCTGCTTTTTTTTGCTCCTTGTGCTTTACATATGAACAGGAGAGTGCATAGGAATGGAGATCAGTTTAAGCTGTGCTGCGAAAAGAGGGGGGAAATCTGGTTATGGTCCTACAAATGTTATTGACAAGGTTAATAAATTCTTTCTTTTTGCATTTTCTTGCTGTTCCTTGCACTTAGGCTAGACATAGTTAGGATTTTTGGAGTAGTTTGTGGCAGGGAATTTCTGATTGTGGTGAATTAACCAAGAAGAGTCTGTCTTCAGGAGAGCCACATCAAATGAAGCTTGAAAATCCCTCCTAGTGACCTGCACCAAAGCACAGCTCAAATTGCTCCAAGGACCTCTTCTGCATCTGGACTCCCAAACCCACCAGCATCATGTCTTGCAAAAGCAAGGAAAATGTGAGGACAAATGCACATCCCAGATATATCAAACTTCCCTGGAGATCAAGGGCCAGAGCACAGTGAGATTCCCCAGCCTCAGGGTTCCTCTGAAGTAGAAGAGAGCAACAGGTGGCGGCTGTTAATGTGCTGAATGTGGCTTCCCTCTGTGGCCGGCCATGGAAAACAAAGCCAGCGGATCCATGCCAAACACTTTGCAGGCATGGAGCTTACACAATTGGGCTCCACCCACATGCCTCACATGGGAATTTTCTCCCTCACCAGCTGGGTTAAGATCACAAGATGGAAAAAGGGAGAAGGGGAAAAAAAAAAAAAAAAAAGAGCTGGAGTTGATTTCTTTCCATTGTGGCTCCTGAGCTGAAAGTTCCTTTGCAACAGAATAATAGAATAAAGACGAGAGTGAACACTGCCGATGGCTCAAAATCTGGCACCAAAGTTTATTTTTCCTAAGCAGTCTGAATATGAACAGTCTTGTCAGACAATGTCAACAGAAGTGGAAAAAAAAATGATGAAAATCATTGAGTCTAGTTTGGCTCAAAAATGAATGAATGCACCAGACAGGGTAAGTATATGGCCATTAAAAATGGCATAACCCTGACTGAAAACTGAACACCCTCATATGTATTTTGTACTCTCAAAGTCTTATCATGCCATCTGTATTTTTGAATGAGCTAAGTGTCTACTTGTATGAAATGAATGTGAGTAGGCACACATAAACTTTCTCATCAGTGTCCATATTCATAGCTGGGTATGTATTGAAGTCTCTCAACTCAGCTTGTTATAGCTATCATGATGCAGAGCCTGAAAATGCCTCTTCTCCAAGTGCAGACAAACGTGAACTGACAAGCACTGTATTTTGCCCTTAAGGCTCCTGTCCATGGTGATGCATCGTCAGTTCTCTGTAAAAATCTCTGCCCCCCCCCCATCCCACATGTGCTTGTCTCTTCCCTTAGTGTTCACCTGATTTGGAAGGAGGTACAGTTCGTGGGAAACACTGACTACACTCCAGCACCAACATCTTAATGCTCAGGAGGAAGATGTGTGGGTTCAGCACGAGGCAGGTAGTGTTTGAGAGCCCCAGCCTGAGAAGAAAAGGGACAGAGACCCACAGCACGGTGGTGCTGCTGCGTGCGCCTCGCCCAGGAACCCATGGAGCCTCCACGCCTGTCACCCATGGAAATCAATTTCCTGTTGAATGGTGCCTGTAGTCAAGAACTAGATGCTCAAAGTCCCATTGTAGCCTGACACAATGAAAATAAAACCTGAGGACAATGCAGATGCTGATGTCTTTACTTGCTTTGATAACAATGACACCAGTAAACAATGATGTTTAAGTGCCCTTGCATGGTTCTTAAATTAAAAACAAGATAGCCAAGGGCAGTGAGAAGTCACTAGCATTCCTGAGACTGGCACAGAGAAGAGTGTCATCTACTTCAAGCTGGAAACAAACCCCATAGTGCGGGGGTGACAATGGTACCTTTATAAGGGGGTGACAGCTTCCAGGCTCTCGATTCTGTTGTGATTCCCATTCCACCAAACTCCATTTACATAGTCACAAGAGCAGCGGGGCTTGAGGCTGGGGCACTGCAATATGTTTGGTACAGGCACTGAGACCTGTTCTCTGTGGATGCTTCAGAAGAGAAAGAAAATGGAGTGCTAAAAAAGCCTCTTCTTGCTTTCCTCCTTTCATTTTACAGAAAAAGAAAAGGCTAAAGGCTCTGCTGGAGTGACTCCATTGACTCCCATGGCTTTCGTGGGCTTCAATTTGCAAAACAGAGAGAAGACGAGAAAACCCTTCCTCCACCTCTCTCCCCTGCAATTCTTGAAAGTGACATCTGTGCAGTGCTGCAGGAAAGATTACACATCTTAGTCTTATTTTTTTTACCCTGCCACTCCCAATTTACTCATGCCCACTATCATAATATTAATTTTTAGCAAGAAGGAGTGCTCCCCTGGGCCAGCGTGGTTCTTCTGGCACGGAGCAGCCCAGGGGAGGGGAGGGCGGCGGGCCGGAGGTCGCTGCCGCTCCAACGGGACCAGAGCTGCCTTTCTCACCAAGCACCCAGGGCATCTGTCCCGGCAGTCTGTCCAGAGCAGTCGCTGCTCGTCCCTCAGTGTGGCACCGCTCTGTCTTGCCACCATTTCTCCCTCCCACCCCCCGACTCTTTGCCTCACCTCCCCCGGACCCACTTCCCTTCTCGAAAAATCCATCCATTTATTTCCAATTACAAACCACACCACATAACACAAACATAATTGCTTAAAAGTTGTTCCACATTTGATTCACATGCATTATGCATCCTGTAAATTATGTACGACCTCCTCTTTTTTTTTTTTTTTTTTTTTTTTTT